>CAKAEH010001415.1:0-66128 GCA_916381525.1 Cercopithifilaria johnstoni
TAAATGATTGTATCATTAGAATCAGAAAATGTATCATCATAAATAAGGCTCTATTCAATTCAAAAATTACCCATCAAATCAAATTTAAATATCTAGCAAGTCCCGAAAGTTGTGAAGTTTTTGTAATGCTGATTTTATTTATAATTGAAAATTTTGAAAAATGAAAACTTAAAATAATTAAGTTTCATTTTTTTAAATAAATTAATACCAAATGAATTTTTAGATGAAAATTTGCAGAAATCTTTGATAATAATTGTTTTTCCGAAATATCGTATAAAGAAAACAAAATGAAAAGAAAAAGTTAATTACTAAAAGCAAAAAATTCGAAAACAATAGCAATTAATTATACATAAAATGAAAAATGTGAACAATTACGATTTAAAAAAAAAAAATCTAGTAACAAATGTATTGTTTAACCTTTGACTTTATTTAAACAGCTGTTCCAATAATGATATATTTAACATTCAATCATTTCAAATTTTTCGATCATTGTTTAAAGATTACTTTCGAAATTCGGCAAGGGAAAAGAAAGAAGTTGAACAGCTGTCATCATAGTATTGATGAATTTTTGATAATAGTAGATGATTTTTTTAGTATTTAAAAAAAGGTATTTTTACTTACTGATAGCAAAAAAAAAACCATTTATAGTTAATTATAAATTATAATTTTTAATTTAACTATAATTTCCAGTTAAATTTATAGTTAACTTCTTTTTTTTTAATCCTATAAGAGTTTTTACTTACTGATAGAAAAAAATCCATTTATAGTTAACTATAAATTATAATTTTTAATTTAACTAATTTCTTTTTAAATTTATAGTTAACTTTTTTTTCTAATCTTATAAGAGTTTTTACTTACTGATAGAAAAAAATCCATTTATAGTTAACTATAAATTATAATTTTTAATTTAACTATAATTTCTTTATAAATTTATAGTTAACTTCTTTTTTTTAATCTTATAAGAGTTTATAAAGCAATGATTGAAAAATCTAAAATGACTGGCAATTTTTTGTTTATTTCTTTATTTTTCATTAGTAAAAATGAAAAATGATAAATGATAAATAGATAAGTTTTTTTCGTTATGATAATATTATCAGGAAAAAAAGAAAGATGATAAGCATAATTTGGTTTATGCAAATAATTGCAATAATTTTACTTCCTTTTCTTTTTGTTTTATTATTAGCAAATTTTGTAAAAGGTAAAATTAATTAACATTTATTTTAATTGAATAGAATAAGTTATTATTAAATTATGAAAACTAAAATCGATTAATTAAAATCAATTAACATTTATAAACGAATGGAATAAGTTATTATTGAATCACTCAAATTAAAATTAATTAATTAACTAATTAATTAATTCTTTCACAATTAAATAGAATAGTATTAAGTTAAATTATGTAAACTAAAATTCGCAATTGGATAATATGACTTATTATTAAATTATGCAAATTGAAATTAATTAATTAATTAATTAGCAGTCATAATTGAAAGGAATAAGCCATTATTAAATTAAATTAAGATTAATTAATATTTATAATTGAATGGAATGTAAGTTTTATCGAAGATAATATACAGTAAGCATTTGATAATTTCATAATTAAACTATGATTTAATAACAATGAGAAATAAATAAATACACAAATAAAATCCCATTTAAATCATCAAATTTAAATCACTATTAAGTAAATACATTGAATGATTAACGAAATGAATGAATTATATTTTTGAAGAATTGAACTTTTAAAATCTCTCGTTAACAATTGAAATATCAGTATAGAGTCATTATCTTTCGGCGGAATTGAAATACTAAATTTGATAAAGAAAGAGCAGAATGAAATTTGAAAAATTAGTACATAATATTTTCTTTTAAATCAATTTGAAATATATCCATTTCCTATTATGTTCTTTTTACCTAAAAAAATAAAGCATATCAAACATTCTTTTTATCCATTTCCTATTATACAAAAAAACAATTTAAATTATATCCATTTCCTATTACATTCTTTTTTTATCCATTTCCTATTATGTAAAAGAGCAATTTAAATTATATCCATTTCCTATTATGTTCTTTTTACCTAAAAAAATAAAGCATATCAAACATTCTTTTTATCCATTTCCTATTATACAAAAAAATTTAAATATATCCATTTCCTATTGTACTCTTTTTTGCCTAAAAATAAATCAAAAAGCACATCAAACATTCTTTTTATCCATTTCCTATTATATAAAAAAACAATTTAAATTATATCCATTTCCTATTATATTCTTTTTTACCTAAAAAAAAAAGAGCAAAAAGCAAACCATTCTTTTTATCCATTTCCTATTATATAAAAAAACAATTTAAAATATATCCATTTCCTATTATACAAAAAAACAATTATGATATATCCATTTCCTATTATATTCTTTTTTACCTAAAAAAAAAGAGCAAAAAGCAAAAAGCAAATCAAACAATTCTTTTTCAAAAATTGTTTTGGCATTGTTAACCATTGATTGACGAATATTTACTGCTGCCTGTTTACTCAATTTATTTTATTTTATTTTATGGTACATTTTTATTTGAATATTTTAAATCGAAAAAGAAAAAATGAACTGAAATAAAATGAAATGATTAATTGTAAAATGATATAAACATACTTATCAAATGGTAGCCATAAATCTGGTAAATAGATGAAGCATGTATTCTTGCACTCATTATTATCCTCTGAAGTCATATGTAACTGATGAAATTGAAGTTTTGCTGAAATTGAAAAATTAAACGAATGAAAATAATCGATCTTTATTTACTCGATAATTTTATTTTTCTTAAGTTAATTATTTACTCAATAATTTGTTTATAAGTTACTTTTCAATTTCAAATCATATGAACAACAACAGAGCTAATAATATTATTGAGGAAATTATTTTTTATCAATGATTAAATTCGAAATCGATTAACTAAAATAGCTTTCCTAATATTAATTCTAATTTAGCTTATCAAAAATAATTTTGGTTGGTAATATCGAATAATAATAAATTGTAAATTATTTAAAATAAGCAAAAAAAAAAAGTTATTTATTTTGGTAAATTTATTATTGAAATTGTTTATTTATTTCGATAAATTTAAATTGCTGACAGCTTATTTTATAAGTTTCTGGTTAATTTATTACTGACAGCTTATTATTATAAGCTTTTATAATATTTTATAGAAAATTCTTATCTAATAATTTAAATTTTTTTCAATTGATTCTTTCAAAAAAATAATAAATATTTTATTTGAAATTTTTTTTTTGTTGAAAATATCAAAACGAAATTAAAAACGCATAATTTAACTGATTGATACACTTCGCTGATACCGTACAAATATATATGATTTGGGAATGGATCGTTATGAGTAATAATAATAATAATAATTAATAATAATAATAATAATAATAATAATAATAATGATAATAATAATAATAATGATAATAATAACAATAATAATAATAACATCAACAAGATAAACCGGTAAGTTTATTTTATTGAAAAGAAGAAAGAGAGAGAGAGAGAGAGAGAGAGACAGAGGGAGAAAATAATATGGAATCTTTTTTTCCATTTTTCAAAATAGTTAATTATAGATTTTATTCCATTTTTTTTTCCTTACTTGACACCTTCCGAGTTTTCTCATAATGATAATTGTTACACCTGTCTTATTTATACCATTCATTTGAATTGTTCAATTGTAATAATATATTGAAAGAGGAAGGAGAAACTCTTCTTTTCAATCTTTATCATCAATATTGTAGTCTATAAAATATTATCAGTGAATTTCGTATCTTATATATTTACAACATTTTAATAGATCTTTCCATCTCTTTAAATCTATTGATAAATAAATTGTTTGTTAATGTTAAATGGAAATTGGATAATAGGTTTTTCCATCCTTTTAAATCTATTGATAATAAATATTATCATTGTTAAATGGTAATGGAAATTTTTATGCATTCATTCCTTCATTCTTTGTACCTTTTTTTATCATTGGCTGATATAATTGGATGATATAAAGTATCATAACAATGATAGCAATTAGTGTAAGAATTGATAAGTTGTGAAGATAAGCGATAAACTTATATTACTGTTTATTATAATATATGATTATTAAGTTTTTTGAATGATGTAAGAAGAAAAGTATTAAATGAAAATCGAATAACAGAAAATCTTAATCTTAATCTTAATCTTTATCTTAATAATAATAATAATAATAACAATATTTTCAAATAGTAATTTAAAAGAAAAAACGAAAATGATGAAGCAGAAATAAAAAGATCGTAAAGAAGAAATAATTTCATGTATTTCCAAATTTATAATTAATCGTAATCTTAATAATAATAATAATCATAATAATATTTTCAAGTTTATTTGTTTTTTTTAGTAATAATATTTTATTATTAAATAATTATTTGTTTAACATATAATTTCTAATTTATTACTGATTAATTTGTTAAACATGATAAATTAATAATTAAAAAAAAAAAATTTACAAATTTGAATATGAAATTACAACACATAAGAAATTTCGTGGTAACTCATTATGAACTCGGCTAACGATTAAAAACCGATCATTGGACAGAAGAAGCACATGACACCCTTCCATGCCACAAACTATACATACTACTACTAACTATTACTACTACTACTATCTATCTATCTATCCCCCTCATCTGTCCTGCGACAATCAGTAAAACCACCCCCGCCTTCCCTCTTCTGCACCAATGAAGGATGGAAAGGCTATGGAAATAAATAGATGATAAAGAGTGTGTGTGTGTGTGTATGTGTGTGTGTATGTATGTGTGTGTATGTGTGTATATATATATATATATATAAATAGGAAGAAGTGATTTTTGATGCCTTAGACTCTTTGCTGTAACGAAAAAAAATAGATTTCGAAACTTCAAAAATTTTTGCATCAAAATGTAGTAAATATATTTGATATATTACCTTTGATAAAGAGAGAAAGAAAAAAAGGAAGAAATTGAACGGTTAGAAGCGTAACGTATAGGTACGTGCACGGATACATATCATTTTTAGGGATATCCATTTTTATTACGTAAATAATACACGTTCAAATAATACTTTTTCTTACGTACTGTTTAGTTTAGCGTATGTATACGGATATGTACGTGCACGGATACATATCATTTTTAGGGATATCCATTTTTATTACATGAATAATATACGTTCAAATAATAATCTTTCTTACGTACTATTTAGTTTAGCGTACGTATACGTATATGTACGTATACGGATATATATATCATTGTTATAGATATCATTTTTTAGGGATATCATTTTTATTATGTAAATAATATACACTCAAATAATGTTCTTCCTTACGTACATATAATTACTGTTTAGCGTATGTACGGATATCATTGTTATGGATATCATTTTTTACGGATATCATTTTTTATTACAAAATAATATACGTGATTCTTTCCTACATTCAACTAATTACTATTTAGTATACGTATACGGAAATCATTTTACGGATATAATTTTTATTACAAAATAATAATATACGTGATTCTTTCCTACATTCAGCTAATTACTATTTAGTGTACGTATACGGAAATCATTTTACGGATATAATTTTTATTACAAAATAATATACGTGTTCTTTCCTACATTCAACTAATTACTATTTAGTGTACGTATACGGAAATCATTTTACGGATATAATTTTTATTATAAAATAAAATACGTGATTCTTTCCTACATTCAGCTAATTACTATTTAGCGTACGTATACGGAAGTCATTTTATGGATATAATTTTTATTACAAAATAATATGCGTGTTCTTTCTTTCGTACATGTAATTATTGTTCATATAAATATACGATATACTTAATTGATATTTTTGATTTAAAAAATATATCTTTAATAATTATAAATGAATTTTAATAATTTTAATTAATTGAAAACAATCGATGATGGTTTTATTTCGAGGAAAATGATCAGTAAGAAAGCATTAAAATGTTAAAATTATTTATACAAAAAAATTTTCTCTACTTCTTTTCTTTTATAATAAAAACTTTACGTACTATTAAAAACAAAAATTTCAAATGAAATTCCTACTGATGTTGACAGTCATGGATTTATCTGATCAACAGGTTATTTGTTATTGAATTAAATACAGTCTAATATTTCAACAGAACTAGATCGTTAAAATTCAATGTTTTTAAGGATAGTTCAAAAAAATTTTTCAATTTCCTGCTATTCTCTTCTTTTCTCATTTTTCTCTCTTCTCTTTTTCTCTCTATCTCTTCTTTTCTTCCTATTTTCATAGAATTTACTGGTATAAAAATATCCATATATATATATCTAATTTATTCCAATTGTTTATATTTAAATTTAAATGTAGAAGAACTAATGAACAATGGATAGATAATATGATAAGATCAATTTGTGAATGAATGAATGAATGAACAATGATTTTTGAATTATTCTAGTGAAACCTGTATTAATTTAAATATCGTTGAAATAATACATTTCTAGTTTGAACTACTTACTTGCAAAAATTAAATTAATTAATTAATGATACTACGATATGGCACATAAGCAAAGGATGTCATTTAAAAAGAAAATTTTAATTTAATTCGAAATTAATTTTTTTGATAATTTACTTCAAAAAATATCCGAATAATCTTATTACCTAATAATCTATACTGATTATTGTCCTAATAATCTATACTGATTATTATAGAGTGCTATGGATGTATATACGTTATTGTTCTAATAAAAGATAATATATATGAATAGAGATAATGTTTCGTTAACGATACATGGAGATATGGGAATATCAGCAAAATCTGTTTAATGAATTTTATGTGTATCGTATTCTTCTCGTTGATAAACTGAAGTATTTAAGCAATTTTTAAAGGTACAAAGAATGAAGGAATGAATGCATAAAAATTTCCATTACCATTTAACAATGATAATATTTATTATCAATAGATTTAAAAGGATGGAAAAACCTATTATCCAATTTCCATTTAACATTAACAAACAATTTATTTATCAATAGATTTAAAGAGATGGAAAGATCTATTAAAATGTTGTAAATATATAAGATACGAAATTCACTGATAATATTTTATAGACTACAATATTGATGATAAAGATTGAAAAGAAGAGTTTCTCCTTCCTCTTTCAATATATTATTACAATTGAACAATTCAAATGAATGGTATAAATAAGACAGGTGTAACAATTATCATTATGAGAAAACTCGGAAGGTGTCAAGTAAGGAAAAAAAAATGAAATAAAATCTATAATTAACTATTTTGAAAAATGGAAAAAAAGATTCCATATTATTTTCTTCCTCTGTCTCTCTCTCTCCCTCTTTCTTCTTTTCATAAAATAAACTTACCGGTTTATCTTGTTGATGTTATCATTATTATTGTTATTATTATCATTATTATTATTATTATTATCACTATTATTATTATTATTACTATTATTGCTATTATTATTATAATTATTATCATTAATTATTATTTATTATTATATATTATTATTATTACTCATAATGATCCTATTTGCAAATCATTTCTGTCAATCAATCAATCTATATATGATATCGATGTAGTATGATCGATCAATTAAAATTATACATTTACTCACTATATTATAAAAGAAATTTTCAATTGATTCGATTATTTGACCTTGAATGAAAATTAAAATGAATGAAAATTGAAGTAGGTATTGATTTTATGAAAGGTTCTGTAAATAATGTGCTATATAATTCATCAAATTTTGATGCATAATATAATATGCAAAATATAAGCAATTAATGATAAATAAAAATATTGTATGTTAGAGAAGAAGAAAAAGAATGTGCAACAATATGAAAAATTGCATATTAAAAAAAAAAACAATATTAAAAATTAAAAATTATAATAATATTAAACAATATTAAAAATTATAATATAAAATAATAAATATTCATTAAGAACATACAATAAAAGTATTGAAGTATTGCTATATAATATAAAATAATATTGCTAGAGATGAAAATATGCAACTATTGTTAAAGATATTATACTATTCCTAACAAAATAAATATTGCTACTATAATTTAAAATAATAAATATTCATTAAGAACATAAACAAAAATATTGAAGTATTGCTATATAATATAAAATAATGTTGCTAGAGATGAAAATATGCAACTATTGTTGAAGATATTATACTATTCCTAACAAAATAAATATTGCTATTATAATTTAAAATAATAAATATTCATTAAGAACATACAATAAAAGTATTGAAGTATTTGCTATATAATATAAAATAACTGCTAAAGATGAAAATATGCAACTATTGTCGATTATACTATTCCTAATAAAACAAATATTGCTACTATAATATAAAATAATAAATACATTAACAACATACAATAGAAGTATTTAAGTATTGCTATATAATATAAAATAATAAATATTGTTAAAGATAAAAATATGCAACTATTAATAAACAAATTATACTATATTCCTAACATCCTATAATATCAAATAATAAATCGTACATTCATTTTTTTTTAATGCCATTTTATTTAGCAATGAAAGAGAAATGTTGAAGCTAATAGAAATAGAATATGATAAACTAATAAAATACATAGAAATAAAATGAAATAGAAAAGAGAAAGTTGAAAAAGGAAAATGAAAGAGAGTGAAAACGATGAAATTGAAATGCAATGAAATAGAATTGAAATGATAGAGAAGGGGAAAGAAATAAAAATTTTGAAATAAGATAATAATCTTCAAATTTTTTTTTACAAAATAAAACAGACAAAAATTTTTTCAAAAATTCATTCCACAAAATGTTGCAAAATATTTTCATTAAGCTTTTGTTTTTAAACAAATTAAAAAATTACAGCAAATGCTAATTAGCATGTAAATTAGTACTTTTGTTTTAGTAAATTTTAAATAAAATTTGAAAATGTAAATTTAGTATTTTTGTTTTAGTAAATTTTGATAAAATTTGAAAATGTAAATTAGTATTTTTGTTTTAGTAAATTTTGATAAAATTTGAAAAATTTTTACACATATATTTTGATTTGAACTATATTTACTATAACTATATTGATTGGCATATAGGTTGAAAATAGCTAGAAATATGAGTAAAAGGAAAGATAAATGCAAAATTAACATTTTATTTTACATGTGAATGGAAAAAACGATACCTGACAGGTGGTGAAATCAATATCTTCTTCATTTATAGATGATATGAAATATTTGTATAAAGATTGAATCATGTTATAAATTTTCTACGGATGGATGGATCATCTGTTTTATTTTAATAACCAGTTATAACTTTTCAATATATAATGCTGAATAAGTTGATCCCGTTTTATTTTAATAACCGGTCATACCTTTCACTACATAATGCCAAATAAGTTGATCCGTTTCATTTTGATAAGCGGTCATACTTTTCACTACATAATGATGAATAAGTTGATCCGTTTCATTTTGATAAGCGGTCATACTTTTCACTACATAATGCTGAATAAGTTGATCCGTTTCATTTTAGTTACCGGTCATACGTTCCAATACATAATGCTGAATAAGTTGATCCGCTTCATTTTAATAACCGGTCATACGTTTCAATACATAATGCTGAATAAGTTAATCCGTTTCATTTTAATAACCGGTCATGCTGAATAAGTTGATCCGTTTCATTTTAGCAACCGGTCATGCCGAATAAGTTGATCCGTTTCATTTCAATAACCGATCATATCATTCATTATGTAATTGAAAATTAAAATTTTTCCATAAATAATGCTATAATGTTGTATTATTTGTAAATTGATAAATTTAGATATTTATAATTTTAACAAATTTGAACTTTGACACACATTCAAATATTCTTTTATTAAGAAATGAAAATTTGCTAATTGTAAAATTTATGAATTTATAACTAAGAAATGAAAAATGTAATAAGATAGAGATTTAAAGATTAGGTAGAAATATATTTCTTCTCATCTTTTCACTCTCCTCTTAAACTATATTGTTTGATGAGAAAAATGATTTAAAATAATTGAAAAATAATCCATTCAATGTTAGCAATCGAAAGAGTACATTTGATTCAGTAGATAAAACTTCTATTATAGCAGCAAGAAATTTGCAGACTGATCAATTCAAGACAGCTGATAGAGTGATTGATTTTTTTGATTTATAGATTCTTTAACGTCGTTGAATGTCAAGCGATGATTCGATTCCATTAAGATAAGCTAAAAAGAAAATTCCGATCTGCAATTCTGTTACTTTTCGTTTTCCGTATTTTTGGATTATGTTCAATCTTTACTTGACAATATGAATTTCAGTTCTAGATATTTTCCAGAATTAGTGTAAGAAAACCATTGATGTAACAATGACTATAAGTTGAAATATTGGAAATAGAAATTACAAAAGCTCAATATATTTAGTATCTTTCGAAATTTTAGTTGGATAAGAATAACAGGACTGATATAGTTCGGATATTACACAGTGATAATTCATAACGAACAATTTGATGGCTAAAAGAGGATATTATCAAGGAATTAATTACGAGAGAATCCTCTATTAAAATCTCTTCTCATACAATAAATTAAATTGGAAAACAATCGATAATTCAGTTCGTTTAATTTGACGAGATTTTTGCAAATAGTACAGGATCGATGAGATAGAAACGGTGTCATATCGTTGTGGCTCAGAATAACTGTGGACCGTAAAATAATGAACAGAAGTTGGCAATGTTGGAATGTTTTGTGAATTTTCTCCGTTCGCTTTTATTTCTCGGGGTTCGTTTTGTGCAAGATCAGTGATTTGAAGAGTGATCAGTACAGTGTAATGGGGGGACATAATAATAATAGTAAATAATATTTGTGTGATAGTGAAACGAATAGTAACTCACAAATATTCAAATGGAACTATTATTTTCTAGTTTGTCAATATCCGGATTATCGAATGAATTTGGTAAATCAAAAATTTCTAATGATTTAGTATGATTTTTTTCGGCAGTAAATTATAGTATTAGATTTGTGCTATTAAATTCATTTTCTAGTAGAAACTACGAATGTTGAATGAGAGCGATCTTTAGGTTGCCAAGTTTTTCATTTTTGATTTTACTCACTTATTTTTTAAATGTTTATTTGAAATTGAATTTTAATTGAAACAAGCTATTTGAGTGCCTCTTCGCAATAACGGATAAGTGGGGTATATGAATGACTGGATAGAGCTCCAGTATTTCTTATATATGCCAAAATGACACTACTACATGTTAAGTGATCGAAGTCAGGCAGCTCGCATATTGGCGACTTATTAGGTCTCTCCAGTTGTCAAGTGGCATGAATACTATCGTAAATGTTTTGTAAAGATCATATTCTGGATTCAGGTTACGTATTATCAAAGCAAAGAATGTTTGAAAGTATCACTTTTAAATATTCAGAATTTAGCTAGCCGATAATTATTGCTGTTTCGTAAATATAAATTTTGATGGAGGTATTTTGCAAGGTTCATATTCCGAACTCATTCGGATACCTTTTACCAGCATAAAAAAGTACAAGATCAGAATACGTGGAGATCAGAATGAAATTTGATGAATAATTTGATGAATACCAGGATGGAATTTGATGAATAATTTGTTCATGTATACTGCATTGTATTTTAATGCATTGCTCTGTGTGTTTCTCTGCAGTGAATTCACGTTGATAGGATAGAACGACAGGAGTTAGTACTTAGGTAAATGAATGTTGACGTGGGAATGAGATGTGGAGAGAGTGGATTAATTGATATTAATTGGAACAAACTGAATCAAAGTAATGCCGTTATTGAAGCAGTAAGCACTGTATGTCATTACGTAGTTGGTACCATTCGATGGTTGATTACTTTTCATCATCTGATTTGATTATGAAGATCATTTCAGATGGAAGCAGTGAGGTCGGGTAATGTTGCGAAACTGGTAAATCGTTTGAGCAGAGATCTTTCGCAAATGAACAAGACAGCAACAACGCCATCGGTTGATATCAGTTTTAGACGATCTGGTAAGCGATCTAACCAATTTTGTCCTCTCTGAATGATATAAGTTCTGATATGATATAAGTAATGCGGACGGTCGTATTTCTTTTATTTTTATTGCGTTTCAAAGCTTAGAAATCAAAATACATGGAATGATTTTGCACTGTTATTACTAGATATTAATTCCACCGCAGATGAAAATTTCCAAAGTTTTTCAACTTATAATATTAGAATTTAATTTGTGAAAGTTGCTAATACGATTAAAAAAAAGCTCCTAAAATGCACAATTAAAAGTCTTAAAACTAAAAACATTATATAGGAAATAAAGATGTGGTAGTTTCTTTTTTGGCATTCCTAATAAGAAATGAATATTTCTGTTACACTGTTTCAAATCTAGTCATAAGGTTTGTGATATACATCTTTCAAAGTAGCACTGATTAGCAAGGCGGCAACGTTGATTGGGTCAAGAGTAGGGAATGTGGATGCTCACATGAATTTCAATTAACCTTTATAAATATCAAGAAAAAATGGATGGTCATTTTCTTCAAATGGAGCCGGTTACAAGTCTAGAAGGACGGTCATATTTCTTTCATTCTTATTGCGTTTCAAAGCTTAGGAATCAAAATACATGGAATGATTTTGCACTGTTATTACTAGACATTAATTTTCAAATAAATTAATGCTATTAGTTATATGCATTCTAATTTTGTAGCTGCTGTTTTATTTTCTGGCTGGAGCGTTAAGCATGTGCACTCTCCATAAAGTTGTGAATTTTTCTATCTTATTTATAATCTTCCGTAATAGTTCTTCCTCATGCTGGGGATGATATTCAATAATATGTCATTTATCATCTTTTATTTAATTTAAAAAAATATGCATTTTTTTTCTCATTGCAACATAGAAAGTGAAAAATCAAAAAAACATTGAAAGTTTTTGATGAGGAAAGAAATTAGTACAGATAAATTTTAAATGAAGTGAAGAACAGAGGAAAAGAAAAGGTAGTATTCGGGATGATCAAATGTAGAAATGGCGCATGATCTTTTTCCTAGAAAAGAAATATTTGTTTACTATTTTGCATTCTTTCTTTCTTTTTTTATGTTGCCCTTGCTCTGCACGGAAGACCGATCTTCTTTTGACCGTTCAGTTATGTAAACGACTGAATTGTTCCCAGTGGATCCTTTTAATAGCACTTTATATAATTGAACCGGTTTTGAGCGATTTGGTAGTTCAGTAGTTCTGGTGTGCGAAAAGAATCATGCGAATATTTATTGAATATTTCAAAACGAATGAAAATGCGTCAATCGAATTATTTTATACATTTATGATAGAAAAGTTTTAATAATTCAGTTACATCGCAAAAAATTTTTTCAGTATTTGGACAACAGTTGACCTAACTAACTATGGAGATTTGTTCTGTAGATTTTGTATCTATGTCGGGAGGATTGCAATGAAATTTAGTTCGTTGTTAATGAGGATTTTAAATCGAACCCTTGCTCTCAACTTTACTAAACATAATTTCGGATTGATGGGTTCTTTATTCAAAAAAAAAAAGACATAAGAGGAAGTATTAAACTGAGCTATAATTAAATCTATCACATTAGTTTAAATTTTATAGTTATGGTTAAAGTAAATGCTCCTGGATTATTGATGGATTGCTAAAGCGTATATAAAGAAGACATGAAATAAAATATTAAATAGAAGTATTGGTAACTGCGGTGCACTTGGGAGATTAAACTTAGGACACCTATTGTGATAAGTGATGTCTTGAATATCTGTGTTTTTATGGGAATTAGTGCTCGGTATCATTGTTATTGTTGAAAAAGCGAAGCGTTGTCCATTTTAATGATGAAAGATAAATATCACGCATTTTGCTGATTCTTAAGAATTCAAACAGGCTCTAATGAATTTATTTAATCTACCTGTTTCCATGAAAAACTGTTGCCAAATAGTATATGATCAAATATGATAGTGGTGTTGCATTTTTCAATCTAACTCTTATGTGATGAAATCTGTGCCATTCGATCTTGTCAGCTTTCAGCACTTTATTTAGTTTTTCCTCTGCACTTTATTCTTTTAAATTTTTAAAGCTAATTAAAATATAAAATTTATTTCTGTTGATTTTCCACATTCATATTTCTCTATCTTGTAAAGCATTTGTATTAATTATCATTGTATCATCATTTTTTAAACAAATTAATGAGTAAGAACTCTGTTATAATTACCACATGTTTTAACTGAAACATATTGAATCTTGTAATTTTTAGAATAATCTTAAGGTATATGACAGCGTGTAATTGCGACCTCTGTGATTTTTGATTCAGTAATGATATGTGAGTACTTTCAGGATATTTTTAAAAAAGAAATTTTACTTCTTTATTTGTAAAATAATCTTCACTAGGTTCTCTATAAAATTTAAGAATTTCAGGCGGAAAAAATTCCAGGTATTATGGTTTTGCTGAGCTGATAGATTCCTTTTTCCTTTTACTTGATGATCAGCTAAAAGTGTTTTGTCCATTTCTTTACGCTATAAAGTAAATTTGAGCAGTGCAAATGAAATTTATAATATGACTTTAAAGCGTAGTATGAGAAGGGGTGATTCATCCAGAATGCAAATTGTAGTGAACGAGGGCTGTTTTGTGCATGTGAAAAAAAAAGAAGGAAGGGGAGAAGATACTGATGCAGAAAGGCATAAATCGGTGCTAATATGATTTGTCCCGGTTTTCGTGATGGTGTTGAAGAGTTGTTGAGAGCACAAAAGTTTGTAAAGTCATTCATATTTTCGGTGTTTTATTTTTATTCTTTTTATACCGCAAATTTTCTTTGCGTTCAGTGTCGTTGCTCAAGGTTTCAGATGTCTTCTCTTAAATCTTATTTTAAAAGAAATTTAAGAGATATTATACGAATTATTAGTCTCATAGTTTATATTTTATGAATCCGTCCTTATATGTTCAATCTACAATAAAGACGGCAAAACCTGTACTTGCATATTTCATTGCTATGATTCATTTTGATATTTCTTGAAAAAACGTCCTCTGCAAACTTTGGTTGGTTTTTTAAGCTTCTGTGTTTATGGTATTTTATGAGGATACTGTCGTAGATATAATCCATTAATTATTGGTATATCTTTAATCCTATGTCATATAATTATTCCTGGAATGTGGCAATTGATTTATGAACTGATGTCCAAAATGTAGATGAAAATTTGTAGTGAGTAATATTGACAAGGAATTGTAGCTATTTTAAGAGCGACTTTTTTTGTTGAAAACCGTTTAGTTCTTTTTGAGCTTCTACGATACATTTGTTAATGGATCAGAGGAAATATGAAGATTTAGTATATTATAACACTCAAAATGTCCAACTCCGTGAACAAATAGAATTTAAATAAGCGATAAAATGAAAAAGTCTCACGTTTACATGGGTGATGTTAAAATCTGGGACCTGCAGTACGCGGTGATAGTAAGATGTCTTGAAGGAAATGTTCACATTTATAGTTTATTTACTGGTCACTTACATCAGTTTACTTTTTTCCGTTTTTATTTTTTCAATTGACAGGTACTATGGTGACGCGTTCGGCCACAGTGAGATATTCCTATAAAGCAGTACATGAGGATGAACTTGATTTGGAAGTAGATGATGTAATTGATGTTCTAGAAGAAGCAGAAACGGGATGGATGAAAGGAAAATTAAGGAACACGGGTCGGGTTGGATTATTCCCTACTAATTTCGTACATTTCATTGGTGAGTTTATGTTGATATATTCGTCCTTTTGTATAGGTTATTAGAGGTTCATTTTTTTGTTAGTTTTTGGAAATCGTTCGATATCGTTTTATGGATGTTAAAATTATTTTATGTTTTTATGTTATTTTATGTTTATTTAATTATTTTATAAATTTTTATTTAATTTTTTTATTTAATTTTATTTAATTTTATTTAAATAAAAAATTTTATTTAATTATTTTATAAATTTTATAAATGTTTATTTAATTATTATATAAATTATTTTGTTTATTTAAATTTTATTAAAATTATTAAAATTATTATAAAATGATTAAAATTATTTTATGGATGTTAAAATTTTGGAATCTGTTCTGAAGGATTACTTCAGTAAGCACCATTACGCCGTCTTTACGTAATATAGTTTTTGGTCTATATATAATAGAGACTGTTATATTCTACGATGATATCTATTACAAGTGTAGTACTCGTCCGATGGTTACGATTCGATGTGAGAAGTCGTGGAATGCAATGAAGAATAAAGTTTATACCTCAATAGAATGTAGGGGAAATCAGTTATATTTCGTGTTCCCTGTTTCATGTAGTTTGTACTTTTATTTTTTTAGATAAAACGACGGGTATTACTGACACTTTGAAATCGAACGATGTGAAAAATTTTTCGGATAATATTGCTTCAGGTGAGTAACTTTATAATAATTCTTTTATTAATGATTTTCACAAAATTAGTGAAATTATGACACATATCGTGTGTAGTGTTTATCATATGTCTCCGTTAAATTATTGAGAACGGGCGTGATTTAGCCCACGCTTTCGGTACAACATAACCACAGAATGTTGCTAGGTAATAGGTATCTTGATTTGAGCCTAACGAATTCTAGTTTAAATCTATCAATGAAATATTCGGAGATTTAGCTTAAAACTAATTAATAGCTGACATCAAACCAACAATAATACAATAAATTAAGAATTTTAAAGGTTGTTCGCAATTACTTGCAATACCGCATTTGCAGGTGATCTGTTGCCCCAAATGCCTACCTCACGGTTATCTATAGCAAGTGAACCACCGGAGAATCGCGTAAATTATCACATGTCTGATGCAACAACTCTAGGAAAGAAAGAAGCGAATGCACGAGGTTTTTAACTTTTCTGCCCTTGATGTGGCAACGTAGTATTATCAATCCTGGGAGTATGTGTCGTTTTCAACAATGGAATCGTGAATTAAGGCTTTACACTTATGATTGGAATTTTCGAAACATCTCTTGATCTATTTATGCTCAAAAATTTTAATTTTTTTATTTACTCCATATTTTATGCATAAGAAATTTTGCTATTTTTAGAAATATTATAGCGTTAACATTAGTCGCGGAGAAGAGAAGTAGCAAACTTTATCATGTCATTACATATTGCATTACTCTGAAATTTAGTACCGCCTTTTTTATGCCACAACGCTCAGAATATAAAGCTTTTATTAGAATTGTTTTTGCTAACCGATTTTTTTGAAAATTATTTTTAAAAACGGTTGAGATGAGTGGTAACAACTGTTGAAGGCACGTAAGGTGTATCATCAGTATTGCTGTGATTTTTATTGGAAACAGCTGAGTTTGTTCGGGTTGTATTCCCACTGCTGATCAGTCAACAACAAAACTTTCTATATTTCTTTTTTTCTGACTTTCGATTTTAATGGACTATAGTGATTAAAAAATATAGAATCGAGTTTTTCTGAAAAATCTTCAGTAACTAATTAGTTAGTGAAATAATTGAATAATATTGGTGTTGTTAAAAATATGTAATCGAGTTTTTCTGAAAAGCCTTCAGTAGCTATTTAATTAGTGAAGTAATTGGATAATGTTGGTGTTGTACGGATTGACTGGATGGCCTTGATGATTCTTGTTATTTATGGCAATTGCCATTGAATTTAGGTCATTAATTTAACTTTTAATTTTTTTAGCTCGCGTTCTATTCACGTATTCGCCAAAACATGACGATGAGCTTGCGCTTCGTGAAGTAGGCCAAATCGTTGGGATTGTGAGTAAATCCAATGAAGATCCGGGCTGGTTGCTAGCTGAAATTGATGGTAGACAAGGGTTGATTCCAGATAATTTTGTTGAAATTCTAAGGCCATCTGTTCCTATCAGCACTATAAATTCAGAAACGCATAAGGTAAGTTTAAAATTTTCCTTTTTTCAGAACAAAGGAAGTGGAGAGGAGAATGAGAGGCGGGAATTTTAGTTAGTGAAGTTGATTGGTTCAAAAAATCATTGCTTTTTATTTGAATTTGGATTCATTCTAAACAAAATGTTGCTCACAAGGCGAATTACAACCTCTCGGGCTTAGAGAAAATATTTGGAAGGAGGCTTTTTTCGACTTTCAAAATATAGAGAAAAGGATACAAAGCCTAAAAAAGTGAATGAAATTCAGATGCCTTTACCGCCATATGTGCCAGTGAAACCAATATCAAAACCAGTGTCGTCTGGTACTAGTCGTCGTGCTACAACTTCCTCGGTTTTTGCTCAAATGCATTCCAGTCTTGCTGATGCTTTTACGAAACCACCGAAACAGTTCGCTGCTAAGGTATTTGTTTTAATTAACTTGAATAACATTTTGATGACTCACTTGAACGAAAAGTGCGAAATCGAAGGGATGGTGCTGAAGGAGACGTTCATCAAAGTGATGAAATTAACTCGAGGTGTAAAACGTAGCATTTCTATACTCTGTCGTACTTGAATATTCCCATGGCTTATGTGGTTGTATTTTTAAAATAGACTGAGACTGTCAGCGGTTTCCGTTTTTGTTATATGATTCTGATATGATTTGACGTACTAAATCTATGTGGTGCTTTATGTTGCGAGTGTTTTATGGACTTCTGCAAGTCGGATCTCATCTAATAGTGAAACAGATGCCTAGAAGTATTGGAATTGATAGCATGTGCAGTAATGAAAGAGACTCTGTAAAAGCATTTTTTTAGGTTGTGAAAACGGAAGAAGGCTCAGCCGGTGAAGGGCAAACAGGTGATCGTCTATCTCACATAACCACAACTCGACCCAAACAGCCGAACAAAAGACCTCCGTCCACCGTTTTCAGGACGGTTAGGAATTGGTTTTTGTTTCTGAAAATAACTTTTTCAGTCGCACGGGTTTTTTTTTAATTCGCTGTTTAACTTTTTCTTTGATTCTCTCTTGTACCTTTTTTAAGTTCTTTGGTTCATGGAGTTATATTTTTATTTAGATGGGTTCATTTTTTTTCCTTATGCCCCACTGATATTCTCAGCGATATTCTCCAACTTCAATTTAAAGTCGCCAGTCAGTTCTGCTTATGCATAAGATTTGGCAATTGATTCTTGCGGAACTCAACTTATGTGTAGTTGATTACAATATATGCTTTTTATTTCATTTGTTAATTTGCTAGAGACCGCTTGTTTGTCAATTTCTGAAATTAAATGCTTTTTTACGTGTAAAAAATTCTTGTTCTCCAAATTTGATGGGGTTATATATTCTGTTTTTACATAATTCGACGTTAAACTTGTCAAAGAAATCGATGTCTTTTAGTTTGTTTCGGGATTTTTCTGATGAAAATTAATTGAATTGCAGAAATCGAATGAAGGTTCAGTTGATGATGGCATGTCGGTGGCAGAATCAGGAAAAATTTCGCCTGCAACGTCGTCAACTTTATCTAGCAGTTATACACAACAACCTTTATCAATAGGTAATTTCATCATTTTATTTGTCTGAGATATTCCGAAATTAAACCGTGAGCAATTAAGAAACAACTCGATGCAAATAACTTAGCTCATTGTCAGTAAATTACTATAAACTTTGAGGAAGAAAAGGAAATCAAACATGATTTCTTGACGTTGTGTTTCTTTCTTTAGTATGATGAAAGGGTAATAGATCTCGCATTGTTGGAACTTTTAAATTATCATTTCAACCTTCCAAGTTTTTTAGAAACTAAAACTTAATTTTTTGTTTGCAAAATATCTTCAGGAGAATTATTTCTTCGATACTGCAAGCATCAGTGTTGTGAACTGGATTTCCAACATTGATCTCTTTCTATGTGGAACTCATTCTAATGAAACATGGCCCGTTTCTGGCGATCTAGCATTTTGACATTCCAACCACTGAATTACGTCCTTGATTTTTTGTCTAATGTAATCTTTCCTTATCCATTATAACATTTTTTTGCATTGCAGCACCTTCTATAAAATCGGTAAAAGTGCAGCAAGCATTATCACCGAAAAACAACAATGATATTGGTGATGAATTTGTGTCACGTAGTGAATATAATTGTTTGGTTCAACAGTTCGAAGAATTACTCACAACAATGAATAAATTTCGGCTCGAAATGTCGCAGAAAGTCTCCATGCTGGAAGCTAAAATTGCCAAACAGTGAAAGAGTGAGTACTTTGTTTTGCTATTCATTCCATCTTTTTAATTTATGCTTCATTTGAATTTTGGAACATTTCTCTTAAATTTGTTTGATTAAAAATTACAGTTGAACTTTTATAGTGGTCAGTCTTGGATAATCTGGGCATCATGGATTTAATTAAAATACGCTGCTTGGACTATGCATAATTTAATCATATCTTTGACGAGTTAATAACCAAATAGACCTCATATAAATAATCCTAAATTCTCCGGCTTACAGAATTTGACAAAGCTGAAAGGTACTTTTTTCTTGGTTTCATCCTCATTTCTGAATTGTTCCATTGTGTTTCTCTTTATTTTGATAAATCGAAAACTTTTTTGGGCTATGTAAAAATTTCAAAGCATGAATTAATTTTCTGCCCCTTAAAATAATGTTTTACACAATCTTTTCAGGGAAAATTTCTGGAATTTTCGTTCATTGTGGTTTTGAATAACGAGCCCAAAATCTTTTTTTCGAATTTTCGAAATTGTAACGCTTTTGGTATTTAAAATTTCAATATTTAATACTTTTGGTCTTGCTCGTTTATGTTAACCTCAAGTTTAGTTTAAATGATTTGCATGATCTTAGTAAAAGCTAACCAAGGTTTTGTTTATTCGGCCGGAAACCCACAGAATTTTTTCCCATTCCCCATAATCCTAATCGTCTTCGTAGTTGGATTGGTTTATGTAATAGCAGTGTTGTCCCTTATCCTTCAATTTAAAACATAATTTTTTTGAATTTCATTCTTTAGCTCAATTTTTTCTTGTGAAGGAAAATATTCTTTTCCTGTCGAAATGTTATTGCTTCATGTCATTTTTGTAATTGATTTGTTCAGTTTCTGAAATTTCATGAAATATGAACAGATTTTTATTGTTCATACTTCGCTTTTATATGTTTTCACTTTAGAGTCCTGTTTTAGAAATCGTGAATTTTTTGGTTTTAATCCAAATTTAATTTTGCATATTTTTGTTTTTATAAAATGCATTTAATTTTTGTAATGATTTGTTTCATTGTGCGATATATAACGTGGATTTTGAAGCAGTGATTTTCTCTCATCTTTCATATTTATTTAACTTATCTTTGACATTTCTATGCTACATTTTTTGCATTTTTACGGTTTTACCATGACAAATAGTCTTTGTTTGCTTTGTTCTTTGAAATTTCAGAAAATTTTAGTTTTCGGATTAAAATTTTGGATGTAAGAAGCTTTAATTAAAACGAAACATTTCGTGTTTAAAATCTGAAATTTTGTTTAAGGCTTCATTTGCAAGTTGATGTAGAAGATAAAAGTTGGTTTGCATTGGAGATTCCTTTTCCTTCGAAAGGCGAAATGGTTGAAAGTTGTCGTGGAAAGCTTTCATCGGGAGAGTGGAGGTATATTAAGAGGAAATGAAACAGGTGGTTACTTATTTTCTTCACGGATGTATTGATTGGCGATATTTCGGGCAGATATTTGAATTTCTGTATATTTTTGTATATTTTTACCTTTTGCATATGATACATTTCTTCTTTGGAATGTACGATAGTTCTACGCTTATTTATACACCAGCTTCAATCGTATTTATATTGTCAAGTCACTCTTCCGGAATAAAAAAAACCCATAGTCATATTTGTTTAACTAAAGTAGTATAGAATGGGAGTTATGTGTCATACAATGTTTCTTGCTATTAAAAGAACTACCAATATTCATTAGTTATACTACTCCCTTTTTTAGTTATTCCGGTAGAGAATGTTTTATTTGGATTTTAAATCATAATGTTCGATATCAACCGAATATTCTTTTAATTGTATATTGCTTATTTTACATAATGATGTAGTACATATTTGCTTGTAATTGAAATTTAAAAAAAGAACGAAAGAAATAAGTTCACCATGTACATTTGGTGCTGATAGGTTGTTAACCAATGTTTGGTTTAATTCACCATCATTTACACATTTAATGGATTTTTTTTCTTGGAGGGATATACTAATGATTAACGAGATTGTGGATAATATCAGAAGAAGTCTTTCAAAACTGATACGGTTAATTGTTAATTTGAATTTTACAAACCGTCTGCGTTTTAACTGGAGAATTACGATTGCAATATCAAATTAATATTTGAAAAAGATCATAATCGTATCGTATTCCTAGTGAATGTGAAGGACTTGTAATAATCCTTTCAAGATTATGATCGAGAGAGTTTTTAACTGAAGTAAAGGCGCCATTTGATTTTATTAAAATCGGTACTTCGAGAAGATTTGATTTCTTCTTTGAAATAAACTTTTCAGCTAAGTATAAATCGTTTGTGATATTGGAATTTTGATTTTTAGTTATGGTTGTTCATCGTTGCAATTCGGAAGCAGAGTTTCATGGATTTTTAACAAATGCTGGCGCGAAACCTGTTATTGTTGATTTTTATGCAATCTGGTTAATTAACATTCGATGATTGATTTTTATTTCAAATTTTGGGGTTGAAAATTCTTTTTTTTTTTTACTAGGAAGAGCAATTGGAAACTTTTATAACTTTGGAACTTGCAACGAGGGGAGTGATTTTTTACTCCAACCTTTGGTATTATTTTCATTAAAAAGGGAAGACATTTTTAAATGCAAAATATCTTTGTAGCATTCCATATTTACTCATCAAATGAGTACTTGTATTTCTGCAGAATAAGTATTAGATTACATAAAATTTAATCGTTCTGTTAATGTGAAATGTAATCGATAATATATATTACTGAAGGTGTGGACCATGCCGACGAATAGCACCAATATTTGAGCAACTTTCCAATCAATATTTAAATGTTGTATTCGTAAAAGTGGACGTTGATAAGGCAAAAGATCTGTCGACACAGCAGGGAGTTACTGCGATGCCTACATTCATTGTATATATGAATAGGTACTGTAACTGCTCCCAAAATTTCACTTAATTTGAAGTATGCAAATTTTACTAAAGTACCATTCTTTAGTTTAAACAATCAAAGATCAAGTGCTGAACTAAAATGTTGAACATCTTACTCATGACAGTAGCTTAAAACCAGATAATTTTAAAAATTTAGTTGTTAACATGAAATGAAATAACTAGTTTCTTTACATATCTGATTTTTCTTTTCTAATAACATTTGATTGCATAGGGTGAAGGTTGATGTTTTGCGGGGTGGCGATCCAACGGCATTAGAAGCACTGGTTAAAAAGTGGTCAGGAAATGCGCCAAAAGAGGATAGCCCGGTCGCAGGACAAACTGATCTCATAACATTTGTCGATAAAACACAAGTGGAATGCTTGAATGAAGATGATAATGCAACATTGAGGTTCGTGAGATTGTAAAGATTTCAGTTTTTATGAACGATTTTATAAAGCTTAGTTTTTTATGAACATTTCAATGAAGTTTTTTAGTTTGATTTGACGAATCCCTGTTTTGCTCTGTTATTGTTTTTTTACATCTAACAGATTTAAAATACATCTTTGAAGAAATGATTATCAGTTTCCAAAAAAAGTAGTGATTATCATTTGATGAAAAAGTTCTTGTTATAAGCTTTTGAGCTGTTTCATTTCACATCCCAATATATTTATTATGAGAGAGAAGGACATTTTTCATGTTGTAATGTGGAAGGAAGTTTTCATAGTTGCTATTAGTAAAAAAGTGAAAGATTATGGGAACAATAAGGTTTTTGTTTTCTGATAATAATTTCAGGAGTCTTCTCAGTGGTGAAGGCGTGCTTACATCCGATTGTGATCCTCAGCTTATTATATCAATTCCATTTAATCAGCCGGTAAAAATCCATTCCATTTATTTGAAGGGGAATGGTCCGTCAGCACCAAAAACAGTCAAAATTTTCACTAATCTTGCAAGTATTCTTGATTTTGATCGAGCAACAGATGCTGAAAGTGTACAGACAATTTCGTTTTCCGAAAAGGTATACCTCATGAATATGGTATTACCAGTTGTTGCATTTAAAAACTACCTCTTGACTTAGTTAGTGGGTAGGTAAAGGATATTCTTGATACAGTTTGAAGTCAAAAATTAGTGTCAGAATATATGCCATATGAGTTAACATAACTTTTTTCATGTTTCTGCTAACTTAATGAATGATTTTGCCTGTAGTAAAAGCATTTTGCCTGTATTCGAAATCGCCTACATAGATGGAATTTGTAGGCCACTGAAGGAGAATTATACAATCTACGTTACGTGAAGTTTCAAAGTGTGAAAAATATACAGTTGTTTGTGGAAGATAATCAGGGCGGAACCGAAAATACAACAATTGAAGCCCTTCGCCTTTATGGAACGCCACTTTCTGCAACAAATATGCAAGATTTTAAGCGAGTTAGTTCATTACATTTCAAATTCCAACCTAATATAATAATTAAAAGTTCTTGTCAAAAGTCAAATCTGGATTAATTTTCTCGGAATTGCTGCAAACTTGTTTTTTAAGCCAGAGAAGAGAATAGACAGCATTTTAGATGATCAAGCCTAAAACGGGAATGTCTCTTTGATTATGCTTTATCTATGACATATTCATGGCTCATTTACTGTCTTTTTTTTCAGGTTGCTGGTAAAGTTGGTGAAGTTGGACACTAATAAATGGATCTACGAGTCTGACCTAAGAGTTTCACTATCCTGACCTGTTGAACGAAATAACACAATCCATATGTGCATCTTCATTTTCATCTTCCTCATGAGATTTCGTTTATATTTTTGGATAAACCAATTGCTTATTTGTTGTTTTTGGAACGTTAACACATTTGGTTTATTGCTGCTAAAATATTCCTAATTTCTCTTCGAAATAAACTTATTAAAGAATGACTTACTCGAAAACTCCCAATTATTAATACTTTAGGTAATAGGATAAAAACAGCATATATATATAAGCGTAAAGAAATGCGAGATGTGCAATGCAATAGATTATATCATTTCTCGTTAAGTACTGTTGACACCGCTAATAAATATGACAAATTGACTTTCTAAATTGAATTTAAGTTGATTTTAATCTCGAATTTCTATTTTTACAAAATTACTTAAATACATCATACGAATAAGATAACGCAGTTCTAAAATGCAGCGCTTGTAGGCAGTTTGTTGCTTGTGAAATCCGGTGCGTTATCGAAACGGTGCAGTGTATTCAACTTATTAATTGAGAGATTCGATGGAATTAATTTAGTTAGAATTGAAATGTTGGTGCCAAAAAGCCTGCCAAGTTTTCATGGACTTAGGGATCGACTAATATTGTAGTGCTTTTTATTGTGCTTTATTCCATTGACGGATGCTGCACTAAATTATTTTAATCGAAGAAGAACAGAGTAGGACTGAAGTCCAGAAATATAAATTGGATTTGAAAGTTGTGGTTATGGATATTAATTGTAAAAAACTAGATTTTTCTTGTTACGAACTTTTTATGTAGTTCCAAAGCCAAATTTGGATCTCTAATCTTAAGAAGTTAAGCGTGCCGAGCCGATTGGAAGCAAAAGGGGTAATAGCAGAATGGACGTTGAACGTTTGATGCAAGATTTATCGATTGATCAGCTACAGGATATACATTCCAAACTTTGGTAGGAGTTTTTTGAAGTAGGCCGAAAGAGTAGGTTTTTTTTGGCTGCATGGTAATTTAATCCTTAGAAGCAATCATGGTAATTTAATTGCACTCGATCGGCTTAAAAGTTTTTGATTTTCTTAATCGCATATTATCAATTTTCACAACAAATATATTGCTTACAATCATTGAGAGCTCATTGATCATCTTTCTTTACTGATTGCTTCTTGGGAGATAATGCTACTTTAATTTCCTATGTGAGATTACTTTTTAAATGCTCGTAAGTTCCAAAATTCAGCGTGGAAGTGGAAGAAAAAAAGGAAGAAATGCGGCAGATGGTTGGTCGCCGCTATCGAGATGTGCTGGATGCATCTAGTTCGGTTCGTCATGTAATGCGGATTGCTGATTCATTGGTCCAGTCTGTACATGCTGTTCGAAATATTGAAATTGATCGTCCATTTAGCACTGAACGTTCGATATCAAGCGCGAGGCTTTATCGGATATCAGCACTCTTGAAGTTGTATTTATTGGTAAATTATTTGCTTCCTCTTAATTTTACGTAGTTCATTTTTGTCGGTAGTTATAAGTTCCGTGATGGACGATTTCAATGGCAGCGGAGAGCATTATTATATTTGCAAATAATGCATACATTATATTTGTCATTATTTGTTTTGCAATTGATTAATGTGTCCACATATTAACATAAATTATGCATTATTTCGAACATATCATTTATATGAAACTGTTTATCATTATGTTCCTATGTTTTGTAAACCAAAGCTTTTTGATTTGTTGTTTGCTACAGATGGTAAGCATCTTGAGGAGCTCTTATAAAACATGTCGCTTCAATGTTACGGAATCATTACTATGTAGCTATTTAAATACTTCAACTATTTGCAAGGAATGATTTAACTGGTAGTTTGAAGGTTTCTGTACATTAACATTTTATTTTAGATCGGTGAAAGCGACCCGTTGTCAGACGCATTCATTCTACTGCTTACTGAAATTCTTCATCGTAATTTGTCTACTGACATTATTCAGTCAAAAAAGTTTTCACGTCTGATTTACCAGATGTCACCGAAACTCATACGGATACGGCTGAAACTTGAAGATGAGTTTATCATTGGTTTAGGCGCAATATCTGATACAAATGAAACCTTAAATCAGTTAATAGCAATTGCAATTCTTAAAAATTGTTCAAGCAAAGATTTATTGGATATCTTCATTGAGCAAAAAATGGTCAGTTATATTTTTTTCCTATATATCGGTCTGATTGATTGTCTTTTTTCATTTTTGTTTGGGCTTTGCTAACTAGATCAAGAAATCTGTAGAGTCGTAGACTTTTTCCGATAACAAAATAGGAATAAGAATGTTTATTTTGTAGTATGTAAAATATAACAAATTATTGTGCGTTCTAATTTTCAAGTATTTTTATTGCAAAAGATTGAGGCGTTGTACTATTCATCCGAAATTCGTGTTTCAGACAACTATCAAGAAAGCTTTGAGTAGCTCGTTGCCGTTAGTTGATTTGGTGTGGCAAGTTCGTCAAACTTTTGAATGTTTGAAGTATATTTTTGTTAATGGTCGTTTAGCTACGGTGTTACAAGTTGTATCCACACCTCTCTGGATCCCAAGTATGCACATAGTTAAATTGTAATTTAAATTATCTTTTTTTAGGAGATAATAATTATATTATAATTGTACATCACTTGAAAAAATAATTGAATTTGTATGAAATTAGGTGAATTCCCAACGGAAGCATGAATTTTTGATGAAGTCAGTAAGTTAATTACGAAATTTTTAGAAAATTACGAAAATTAGAATATGTATTTGGCTAGAATGAGAGAATTAATTCATTCTCTTTTTCAGATTTCTAAAGTTTTTAGTTTTACTTTATATAACCTGAACGATTTTAGAAGTGTTGGAAAAAATGATGTATGATGAAATACTTTATTTTGGAAAATGCATCAAAGCAGAAATTACGGAAACAAATGATCATTGCAGGCAACTTTCTTTGACTTCCATTGACGAGAATTCTTTGTTTTCGCATTGTAATTCATTTTTGGACAAGTAAGTGTTAAAATATTAATTCCAACTAAATTTAACATTTGTAAGTGAAGATTCTAGAATTTTCGTTTGTCAACTTAACCATTGGAAGAGCTCTTCTTCCTTATCAATAATCGGAAAGAAAGTGATTTTTTCATGAATTTTTATGACGATTCTGGAAACATGTTCTTCTAAATTATATTATTTCTAGTGTTTGTTCCGCGTCGCATAATATTGTAAAGTTAAAATGTGATGTTATGGAGAATACTTCTTCACTGATTGGTTTTATCAAGGTTCTTCTGGAAGCATTTGCTGAAGTATGCTTTGTTCTTCGAAGTGTTTTCTTTTTATGTTTAAGAAGTGAACATTTTTTATACTGAATTAAATGATTGGTTTATTTAGATTCTTAAAGTTCTGCTTGCATAATAATCTTTGTGTCACATGTCTGCAATCAACGACGTCAGCTCTATTGATGTAATAAATATCTTGTCATCGATGGAATGTACGATATTTTTTATATTTTTTAGAAGTGGCCATTGATTGGTGACAGTACTGCTGTATATCAGCGATTAATCGGAAATATGATCATCGAAAGATTCCAGGTTCGTTTATTGGCTTGAAAATGTCCCACGAGTGATTATCTTCTTTTACAGTTAAATTGATTGAAATGATTTGGTGGTGTAGTGTCCTATTGCTTAATTTGACCAGTTTTAGCTAAGATATTAGCATTTCATCACGGACCAATTCGTTACCTATTTAACGAGGATATTGGAAAGATAAAGATTTAAAACTATTAATTTATGAATACGTCGGGAGAAATATCTTTGTTTTTATTGCTGTTGTTTAAGGAATTAATCACGAATGAATTATCAGTCTTGGAACGAAGTTTTCTGGAGAAAATTCCCACCATTTCGTGCCATCCGCCAGCGTTGTTCAAAAAACGTGCTCCGAAACTTGATTCACTTCTTGCTACCGGTGTTTCACAAGAATTGATGAGGTTGAATCCTTTTAGTTTTAAAACAACGTTAAAGGCAAAGCTTTGCAAAATGAAGTTTTACCAAGTTTTGAAACTAAGTTTTCGTTTCATTTCAGTACTGTCAAGGAATTTGATGGTAGCTTGCATTCTTTATTGGATTTTATCAAGGAATATGAAACTATTGGTAAGGAGCAAGCAGTAAATCAGTTACGTGAGCAATTCTCTGTTGCTGTTTTGGAAATGTTGAAGAGGTGAGAAGAGTAATTTCAGAGTCTATCATTGTTAGCAGTAATAATAAACGTTTTTCCGCTTGATGCGACAAGTGATGATGACAAATGATTAGCTTACGGTTTATTTCTGCCGCAACAGAAGAATAAAATTTATGTTATATATAATCACTTATGCAAACATATTAATCTTAATCAAGAGAAAAATTCTTTTATCATGCTTTCGCAGTTAATTGAGAGCTCTATTACTATATCATCATTCATAGATTATGTGCCGTTGTGGAAGAATTTGATATTTCTGATGACAGTTCAAATGGTTCACATTCCAATCGTGCATTATGTATGGCTAGAGTTTATATTTCTTTGATGCAGTTTTGTAACTCGTCTATTTCTCTATCCATGCCAAAAAACATGGAACGTATGATGGAATGTGCAAGAATGTTATGTGAAAGTGCTGAAAAATCGCTTTGGTATAATTATGTTAATTGCAAGTTTATTCGTTTTATTTTCTTCTGATCCATACACATTGAAGTGGTTGTGATTTTTGCATATCTGTTGATTTTTTGGGATTCTCACTTTTAAATCTTAATAATTTTTGAAACAACAATATTTTCAAATTTGTCAACAAGAAATTTACGTAACATTTCCACTGCATAGGATATAATTCATAACAATTGGTGATTCCAATGATGAGCAAGCTGAAATAAAATAGTGACCTATCGTTGATTATATTTGATTTAATTTTTGCTTTTAGTATTAGAAAGAATTTTTAAACGAGAACCCTTGAGAATGAAATAAGTCAAGATTTTCGATCGATAAAAATTCTTATGGAATATCCTTTTTTTGCAGTACTTATTTGGATGTGATCATTGAAAATTGTGCTGAAGAGAAAGAAGTAAGGAAGCTGGCTGAAGTCCACGGTGATCCATTCATATTTGTATCATATTTGCAGGTATGTCATATTTTCCACACGATTTCAGAAATATTTTTGGGTATTTTGTGGAAAAAATGGGATTAATTTACATATTTTGTCGGACTTAAGCTTATCGAATTGCTTTTTTTAGTCACATATTTCCAAATTAAAATTTACATATTCAGGAGTTTGAAAAATTAGAATTGCCTGAAGTTGGTATAGTGGAAGTGCCTGTACAAATTAATCGAATTTTATACTCTTTTCTATACCATTTATGTCAAAAGGTAAATTTTTCACACGATAAAATCGGAAAGAATTTTGTCGTTACTGACCTTAAGGTGCTTAAGCTGTTATTTATTTGAGAACTTTGTTAACGTTGTTTTTAAAGTACTCTTCTATTCCTTATAGTCTACAAGAATTTGTAGCATTTTTACGCTTGATATCTGCTAGTCTAATAAAATGAAGCAATTCTTTCTTATCTTTTAAAGATATGATATCATTTTATTGAATACCTAAAACCAGATTACGATCATTTCGAAGGAAAGTTTGAACTTCAAGTTTCAGATCTCTAACGATTCCATTGGTTATTTATGTACACGAAATATTCGATCACACATTTCACAACATCTTGAACAATTACTTCTTTCTGTGTATTCCGTCGTTGCTCATTCTAGTGTGGAATTATCCTCTCGAATCGCTCTACAGTATCTTTTCGATGTTCGTTTCTTGAATATTATCTTGCCAAATGGTGGTATGCGTCCGCTAATTCCGCTTTTAGAAGCAAAATTGGATCCGTTTGATTTGAGTCTTGTTTCTAGCGCGCTTGGAAAAAATGCTCGGGTGGTGGCTCAACGTCATTCGGTTCGTACCGTTTTTATTTTTAATCATTATCTCTAAAGATGTTGTTTTGATCTTTAAATTGAAATTTCATCAAAAATTAAGAAAATTTTCACTTATTTGGCTAAAATAGTGATATATATTCTGCAGGCTCCGTGTATGTTTTGGAGATACTTATCATTATTAAAAATACCGATGACTTGAATAAATAAGTTGGTGGAGCAGATTAGTCAGCACCACAATCTTTTTTTCGTAGCTTCAAATATTGCGACCTATTGTCCTATTTTCTTTTTTTCCAGATCATTTTTGCACATTTGCTTTCGGATGTGATAATTAATAAAGAGCTTTCATTGAATGCATCTTTCTCGGCTGTTGTTGATATTGTACCTCGGCTAAGTGATGCACCACGTCTTCCACATATCCCACGTTTGACGAAAAATACGGTAAGTAATAATCGAAATATCGAAAAGTAAGATGTCGTTAAAATTGCTTTTATCAGAGATTAGTTGTATACTTCGGCATTTCAGTATTTCGGCTGCGAAATATAAAATTTTTATTTGTACTGTTGACTTGCTTTTCAGTTATTTGGCAAATCATCCATAAAAAGATGTAGGTTTCCCAATCGTTCCAAGATTTTCAAAAATTTATAGAAGTCCGATGATATGCTATCTTCAACTGCCATAGTAGCTGCGAGAAAGAAGGAATCAAGAACTCAGCAACAACAGCAGCTAGGAAGTATCAAAGCTACACCGTCATTTTCATCATTTTATAAAATCTCTACAAGCTGGTTTGGGAACAGTCAAAACTAACTGTGGTGGATGTGTGCATATATCTCAAATTTCCGTAACTGTGATAAACATTTGTATCGTTAATTTATTAAATAATTTGTTACCTTTTTCACAGCATTTTAACAGTTTGGAAATTTCATTCGAGATTTTAAATGGAATGATTTCATGGCTAGGAAAGGTACTTAAATATAAATTAAACAATTAAGCAGTTGAAATGGGATGATTCCAAACTAGAAAAGGTACTTGAATATAAATCAAACAATTGAGCAGTTAAAATTTAACAGCTGATAACAGAAATTTTTCGGTATCCGAGGCTAACCATTGGGTCAGATTTTTATTTTGTGGATTTAACATGGTATGAATATTAGGGAAATAACCCCAGTAACATTAAATGCTGGCTTTGAAAGAAGGCAAACGACCTCGCATATCTTCTTGCATTATCCAATTTGATATGTTCCATTATTAAAATATTGGTATATAAGAGTATTTCAACAATAAGTGGAAAAGAAACATGCTTTTTTAAAGTAATGGATCAACACACAGCAAGCACAATACAATAAAGAAGCATTACAATCTGATTACAAAACGTAATGGAATATGCGTTGGACGCGTGATTTACTTGAACATGAGTAGTGCTACTTCGCTTTCATCAATTATTCCTCTGCCCTCAACAAGTTTAAGGCGCAGATAACCATAGAGAAGATCGGTAAGCAAAAAAATCTGGAAAAATAAAGAAGGGATTTATAAAATTGTGCAAGGTCATGCGAATCCCTTGCAAGATTTGAAAAATGATCGATCTGATTAATTCTTAGAAGTCAGGTAGAATTCTCTCAAATGTGGCAAAAGAAAGATTAATCAATACCTGGGCAACCGAATAAGTTAAAGTGGCGGCAAAGTAGAAATTTGCATTTCCCGAACCGGTAACAATCCACATTTGCCACATTACTGGAGCCAAAACGATTGTTGCTGACAGTGCTCCACCGACAATTAGTCCCCAACGGAAATCTGTGGAAAATAGTTCAAAAAGTAAGCTCCGAGATGAACTAATTTTTGATGGAATATCGAGCAGAAAATTTTTAAACAAAACTTCAAGGATGAGGCAACTTTCGGGTATATCTTCATATGTCTTAAAAAATTATTTCCATTCATCGGAAACTAAAATGATCGCTTTATAGAAAGGATAAGAATATAAAAACTATAAAACCAACATTTTTTTAAATGTTCAAAAAGGGGCAATAAGCTCAAGTAAATCAAACTGTCAGCCATTGATGGATACGATGCAAAGACGGAAATGAGAATCATTAGTTGATACAGAAGTAGAAAAGCATTGGATCTGAAGTAAAAGCATTTGCAAACAAAAATAAATGCATTCAAACTGAAAATATAATTTATGCTTAATCTGATATGATATATAATAAATTAAAGGATTGAATTCCGTCTTTCAAATTACGCCTGAAAATTGCACTCTTCAGTACTTTTCGGGATGCAGAAGAGTAGCAATTTAGGCAAAAGTATATTGACTTTCATATTGACTTTTAAGAAATGTTACCTTAATGTCAGTGATAAGGGTACAAGATAAACAAGGATATTAATTTGAAATACCCAAAGAAAAAAACGCCGAAAATGATTGAAAACTTCAATGAAAAAATACCAGAATATGCCAACATTTGGTGTCAAGTCACGAACATCCAATCTAGAAAATGTCAAATAGAGAACAAAGGAAATTAAATTTAAATCATAATAAAGAAACACAAGATTATAAAAATTCTTCATTTTTGTGCATATTCCAGCTTCATATTCTAATTTCTGCCCTGCAGCAAAAAAAAAACTAGAACTTACAAAAACTTATATGTTGAATCGACGTAACTCCAGCTATTTTCATTCAGAAAACGATTAAAAAGCAACAATCCAATCAGCATAATAGTCGAAAATGTAATTGTTAGCATACGCTCCTTGGTTGTAGAGAATCTCACCAATAAAGCACATATGTAAACAGCTGGATAAAGTGATAACTGCACAAGTACACTAAACAATATAGAGCTAAACAGCAGAGAACCTGAAAATTTTATTTGAACGTACTTTCTTGGTACAAATGACGAAAATTTACATCTAATATCTGTACAGAGGTATTGACTTTTAAATTGAAGTTTTTTCTTTCTGTTGATGTTATATAACATGAAGTATTGGTGAGTGATTATGCTATAATATAACTTGATGTGACTTTACTGCCAGCTTGCGCAAAAATCGAAGAGTCGCAGAAAACAGAACAAGTCGCATTTTAATTGAACAATGGTTGGCGATACTATTGACGAAGCCAATTCTCGAAAAAATATGAAATTAACCCACCTTTTACAAACGCCAAAATGAAAAGAGCAGTAATTAGGTTGCAAACAACTGAGAGACTGAAAATAGCACAGCTGGCAACAGCAACAGGATTAAGCATATAGCTGGAATTTATAAGTGTAAAAAACTGAAAATAAATGTTTAAAAAGTAGGACATTTCAAAAACGATCATATTCCGAAACTATCGACTTCTAAAATAAAGTTTATGGATGTCTTAACTAAAAAAGAAAGTTTTCAACTACGATATTCATACTTTTGAACACAATAATTACCATTTTGAAACCAAATCAGCAATTCGTTCGATGTTTTCTGCACTGCTTCTTCCTTGATTTTTCAAGTGAACAATTGCTACCATACGCAAAATTTCACTCGTCACTACATCAAACGACTAGATAAAAAAGATTTCAACTTTAATAAGTTTTCAGAATTAACAGGAACATTTTACACATACGATAAACTATAGCTTTATGTATAAACAGAAAATATTCCTATACGCTTGACCCAGCTATGGTACATATACTGGATGATAACAGAACTATTGTATAGAACTGTTTAATAACTCAGCTACGCATTATCCTTTAAACGCTAATCGGAAATTGTTGTTAAGTGACATTTTAAGTTCATTGTAATCAAATAAAGATTCATACCAGGAACATTATCAATAACAGGTTCGGGTAATCGATTAATGCAGTGAATACATATAGCAGTACTGGTTGCTAAAAATAAATTAAGTTGGTAATTCTAACTTTTACACTAATTTAAATTTCTCTGTAAATTATATGTGTAGTAAATTATTCATTCATTATTATACACCTAATTTCAATAGCTCAGCCAAATACGATTTAGTAAAAGTCATGCCAACATACTAAATAGTAATGTGGAAGCGATAATGGTAGTGGAGTATAAGTACTTAGAAGCTTCCGATAAGCCAAGGGAATATTATCTAAGTTCAATGTGAACATATGGTGTATTATGAACTGTATTGGAGAGCAAATTAACGATTCGGCTAAATGAAAGTAGATCAAAACAATTAATACTAAAAGCTATTTTCGAAAGGCAAATGAACAGATAAGTCCAAAGTGCAACAGCGCTTGAGAAATTAAATAATTTGATAATCAAAACATAGCAAAAAAGGCAAAATTATTCTTAGTTTTTCGAAATAATTTTAAAAATAGCTATAATAAAAGGCTTCCATAGGTGATCGGTTTTACTTTAGTGAATTAGTTTCCTTTAGTAAGCGGATAAAATTATAATATTTTGATGCTTACTGCAAATATATGGAAAAAGGATTCTTCCTATCTACTGCTAATCGGTTAATGAAAAGTCAGTTAATGTTAACAGACATACGCAATGTATCATATCACCATCGTACGGAGAAACGCCATCTCTAAGCATATGTATTCCATCAATAAGCCTCCGAAACGAATTCTGTGGTACATTCAATTCCGGACGCTTTTTCAGGAAGTCGATGCAATAAATGTAGGCGAGAACACGAAGAAACACTGCTAATGTACATATTCTGTAAACAAAGAACTAATTGCTTCAACTTACTTGATTCAGTGCTAACTTCAACTTTCATCACGGAAATCTATTGCATGATCAACTCATTCATAGCGTGCCTTTCATCATCTTATAGTCTATCACAACAGAAAATATGACAACTGTGCACTTCTGCTAACTTCGGTCAATTAAATTTTAGTTAAATCGAAGCGCAATAGTTGGCTTCAGCGCACGCATTTCTAAATGATGTTGATAACGGCGAGATTGTCTGACTGAAATGGCAATTGTCAAAAGATCACTCGATACTATTAAAATTGCATATTTAGAAAACTTACAACAGTCTGTTAGCAGGACGACTGCTCGATAAGATTGTGTACTGTCTGTTCGCCATTTTTGACTAACACCATTAAATCATATTTTTCATGTTTGAACAAAACAACCTTCCAGAACTAATTAATTTTGCAGTAACAAGCAACATTGGCTGAACAAATGTCCTGCAATTTTAGATAAATTTGAAACAATGACAAATTCCACTTAATCTATCTAAATCACTACCAATCATGTGCGAAGAACTTAAATCCACTCAAAATAAAAACGAGTGGTGGAAAAATAGTTAATGTAAAAACCAAACGACCTACATCAATCACACCGATTATTTATCAAATGTCTAACCAACTACATCTTAGTTCTCCGATAATTTATAATTTTGTCTACTCCAAATCGCTATCCTTCCAAATTCCAAATTTCCAAAACAAAGTTCCAGTTTATTAGTATAGTCATAAAGTAATAATGCGATAGGTTGAAATCTACCCACATTTCTTTCAATATCTTATCAAAATGATTCCATTTATTGACAAAAAAACAATCATGAAACATTTGGAAATATTTTATTGAACAATAGCTAGCAAGAAATACTTATATATGAAAGCTAAGACACTGCCGTGAAACGACAAATGAAACTACTCGACAAACAAACTATTCACCAGATGTATAAAATGATCAATAGAAGCAAAGCATATAAAATAAGAAAGTAGAGCAGGCAAAGTACCAACATGCAAAATAAGCAAGTAAAGAAATGAAATTGTTTTCTACAATATAGAAGGTGGGAGTTAGTTTAATTCCGTTTTAAGTCAGATTATCATTCTTTAGACTAACTCATATACAAGAAAAAGCAATTATCACTAGTGAGTTTGTATATCGTATAAACATATCAGTGTTAATATTTAATATTCTACTGCTTGATCATTTTCGGTCAATTATCTAGTACATATTTTATTAACTCCCTGGAAAAAGATTATTAGAATGATTTTTGCAAATTTATTGAGATGAATAATACCGAGCATGATTCAAAACTTCATATGCGACGAATGAAAGGGACAGTTTCATGTGTGTTCCAATGTTTAATCGCACACTATCTAAAATTTCTCACAGATATAATATCTGCATAAATTATTTCAGGGAAGTGCAGACTGTTCAAATGTTTTCGAGGAAAAATCAATCAATATGCCGCAAAAAAGATGGAGATATTAAACCGGAAGGTAGGCTCAATGGTTAGATTAAAGATAACAGTATCTTAATACATGGTGAGATCCTTAATATCGAAAGTAAAAGAAGCTCCAGTAGTTCTTGCGACAGTTATTTTTAGTTTTAATGAGTTAGTGAAAAAACTAAAGATTAAATATTCATTCAAATTCAAATTGAAAGTATGAAAATTTCGTATACAAATTTAATTACCTGAGGATTTGGAAATCATTAAGAAAATATTTCCAAATAAGAAAAAAGAGGTATCAATTAAATATTGAAACATTTCATTACTGCTGGATTGAAGCATTAATTCACAACTGAAACAGAATATTTTCACGACGCCGCTTGTGTTCCATTTTAAGTTCTTTAAATATTGAAACATTTCATTACTGTTAGATTGGAGCGTTAATTCACAACTGAGACAGAATATCTTCGCGACGTCGTTTGCGTTCCATTTCAAGTTCTTCAAAAAATTGATCTATATCTTCCTTTTTCACTTCTCTTCCTTCATCGGCCAATCGTTTCAGGTGATTTCCCAGCTTCCGCTTCATTTCTTCATACCCTGGAAAAAAGATTTCAGGAACAGATAATGAACCGGGAAGGAATGGATCAATCATAAATCTATATTTAACTTTAAAAATTGTATAAAATTTTTGTACCTTGAAAAAGTGTTATTGCCCCTTCACGACCAGCTACATCAATCAATGCATTTGTCATAACTCGATCATCATCCTTCGGTTTATCATTATTTCTATTACTGTGCGATTCAACAAATGTTTGTAAACAGTCTGTCAGATCAGTTAAGAATTGAAGATTATTGTCCTCGTAAAAATTCTGAAAATAGCTTATGTTTTAAAACTTGAATTATAAAATAACAAAAGCAAAAAGTAGACTAAATAGTCCAGAATCTTGAGCAATAACAATATATTAGCGATGTCGATTATTATTTGAAGAATAATATAACATGAGCTGCCACATTACATCTCTATGCATTGAGATTCTGAGAATAAAGTGTCAATGGAACTCATTGAAATGACATCAACAGATATTTCTATAAAGTTAATTTAAGCATAGATGTTTCTGGCCTCTTCTCCCAATAAATTCCTTACATTTTTAAATCTATGGGTAAAATTTAATTAAACCTACCGAACAAATTCTACATCGACATAAACGATTTCGCCATTTATAAGAGTTGAAAAACAGAGAACACGGCTGGCTATTTTCGTCTGTTTTAGCATTCGCTTCAAGCCATTTCAATTTACATAATTTATCGTCGGTACATATTTCTTTGTATGTGCCATCAGCGTAGGATAAAAGGAACGTGTAACGCGTGACACAATTTCGACAAATGACCTCCTCTACTTCACTTGTATCAACACTGTCGGCTGCTTCCTCCAGATGCTAGAAAAATTAGTGCAATAATACATTCATTAAAATTGTTTTAAAATTACTATTTCTTTTCACTTTTTCCGTCTTACATATTTCTTTCACAAACATAACATAAACTAACGTTAATCTCTCATACATCAGGGTCTCCTCCTTTATCCATAATAATCTATGGCTTAAACAGTGTGGAGATTGAATGGAATGGTTCGGAAGCCGAAAGGAGTAATCAGAGGAATTTTATACCTGCAGGTGAAACCAATCCTCGCATATGATGCACTGTAGCATTTCGCAATCGTCGTATTCTTCGCATGGATATGGTTTATTGCAAGTACAGTAGAGACCATCAAAATTTTGATTATACTGATTTCGCTCATTTAGTGGTTTTTTCTCCTGAAAAAGAAACAAGTTCACATGTTGCAGAAGAAATTTTCAAAACTAATTTTAAAATTTGGTTTTTAAAATATCTAGAATTTTATCACAAATTGTGAGAAATTTCCGTGGCACACTTGTGAGTGATAAAACGGAGGCAGTTTGAATTGCAAAGCTACAAATCAATTATAAAACTTTTGAACGAGTTGTCTCTTAGTTGAGATCACATATCTTAAGCCAAAGTATGTGATCTTAGATAGGAGACAATTCGTAATCCTTGTTTGAACTTCAGAACCTTTTTTGTGTTTTGAAGCTATTCAAATGTATAACTCCGCAGTGCAAGATCTGTAAGAACTTCGTTATGGGTAAGATGTTGCAGAGAAAATGAAATTGCAACAAAAGTGAAATTAGCACCAAAGTGCTCTACAATCTATTTAATCAAATTTCTGATCATTTTACGGAAAGTCGATTTTTTTTTTTTTTTAACATAACATTAATGTTACGGATATTACTTTATAGAGTGTGCAAGCATTTTTGAATTTAGAGTTTCCACAATCGCAGCAGAAATTTCGTTTTGTATACAATTCAACGAGTTCATGACCATCATGACAATTGACGCTACAAGCATAGCAAAGTGCAGCAGGTCCTGTTGTACTTGTACAGTCACGACAAGAATACAGTGGTTGTCGTGGCTTATAACCCTGCAATTCTGTGAATTTGTAACATTTGAAGTTAATAAAATAATAATAAGCCTTTTAGCTTGCCATTTGACAACTAGACTCTATACAACATCAAAATTATAAATTCAAATAAATCCAATAATCAAATAATCATTTGGCATAATATGCTCATGAAACCAGTCTGTACAATGCGCAACTAATATTCCAATTTAATTTATGAATTAAAAAATAACCTCCGGATATGTGCAAACATTAGCGTTAGCTCCTCCTAGAAGAGCCTCAGCTTCTGCTTCGAGTTCTTCGTGTGCTTCAATAACTTCACTTAATGTAACTAATGGATCATCCGGTATCCTGAAATATAATACCTTAAAGAAGCAACATTAATCGTCTATATATACATATCACTCTATAACATTTATTTCTAAGCCTATTATTAATCATGTCTGCTTCTCTGAATTATTATTAATTAACGACTCGAAGAAACTACTCTTAAAGAGAGTGGTTCCAATATTCTGCATCTTTTCACACTATCCAGTACCATTCTCTAATGCAACTGCGCATTGCATACAGCTATTAGTGACGAGTTGGAAAATGTTCAAGTCGCAAATTCCCTGTGTTCGGTTTACTGGTTACTATACCACTAGCTGCATAGTTTGACTTGGTTAATTCATAACAACGGCTTTATCGATATTTCCGAAGTAAGTCTTGCTAGCCCTCAGCATTGTTCAAACAATGCAATTGTTATATCGTCATAAATCATTCAAGTAGGATTCAGATGTGATGGAATATATCGTTCCACATTTACAAATTGTACTTTTACCAAACTATCACATAACTAACTGTTCGTTAAACTTAGTGAAACATTACTGCATTACTTACACGAATTCCAGTCTTGTCTTCTCCCTTCAACAGCCTCATTGGCCGAATCAAATAATTATGTATACAATGATATTCCGTCCACAAGAATTCATATACTCTTTCAAAAAAATGAATCTAAAAATTTGGCCTAAATCCCATCAAATACAAATCCGTCAAATAGAAAAACAGTAATGTCCAACTTATTTAATTTCCTGTTGAGTGATTTCCAGATCTGATTTCCGATCGATTTTCGATAAACCTTGTTTCTAAATTTAAATGGATGAAGACAACTACGCCCGCGAGCTTCAACTTAGTTGACAAAATAATACATGAAAATTTGCTTCAGAATATTGAGAATTAACTGAGAATTAATCAAACTCTTTACAAAAACATATGCAGAATTTCTCTAATCATTTCAATGCTTAAGCTAAAAACGATAGCTCAAAAAAAGCAACGAAATAATCCCAATATTGATCATGAAAATCAAATATGACTGAATCTGAAATTCAAAAACATATATTGAGTTTCTCTAATCATTTCAATAATAAATGTCATCAAGCTAAAAATAGTAGCTCAAAAAAAATGATGAAGAAACCCTTAATTATGATAATAAATGATGAAGAAACCCTTAATTATGATAATCAAATAGGGTTGAATCTGAAACTATAGTTTGACTGTGATTAATATGAAAAAGTTCTAAAATAAATAAATAAATAAACTAAAAAACACGTACTCAGAATCACTCCCTCGTTTTGTGTCATTCTGGCGATTTCCATTGTCGATTTCAGCATCATTACGATCATTTAACGGCATGCCTCCTTCCATTATTCTTTAAGATCAAATTTCATTACTAGCAAGTAATTATATAACGACTTCGTTGCTCGTTCGAATCACCTTTTAGCTTTCATCTTCGGTAACATTGAATTAAATTCTTTTCTTGAAACATCTTCCTCTTGCCTTCTGTTCCCCATAAACGTTTAGTTTTTTCTAATCCATTAATGAAGTATTGATAAAAATTGATAACTTAAAATGCATTATTTGGATTTACTTTGAATTTAAATTAGTAGCTTTTCAAAACTTTATTTCAATTCAGAATTTAAATAATAATTTAGTCATTTCAATATGACAGTATTAGTGAAAATCATATTTGAAAAAAAACTACCCCTTGAAATTTATTATGCGAATCGATGGCCGATCCATGCCATTGAGTCAATCAAGTAAATAGAGACGGGGGCGAAAGGCGCTGAATAAGATATGAGAGATGATGGAGGGGTAAATGAGTGAAGTGGTGGATAACCACGGGGTTGTTACCGGATTATCTACAGTATATATATCTTTTCTATCGATTCTATTTTGCATATTTATAACTTTCCAAAATGCATATGTAATGACGGATTAGTGTATTTACTTATGTAATAGTAACGGGCTTTTCAATTTTTGCCGAAATTTTGCGGTCTTTTTGAAATTCACATTTTTTTTAACTACAAAAGAAAGTTAAAGGGACGTTGAGGTTAAACTACACGTGTTTTACGTGTAATATACGGAAATTGTTGCTAACGTACAACATTGAGATTAGATTTCACAGACAAAATTCTCTCTTGCTTACAACATATAAATACAATAAAGGAAACATTAGCATATTTCCTTTCAATTTTTCGACAGATTTAAATTTTCGATAGCTAGGTCCAATTTTTCGTAAATCTTAATTAAATTCTTTTTGTTTGTAAAGGATCATTCATTTTCACAGGCGCACTGGTTTATTGCTGGCCGATTTATGGTCTTTCAAAGTTTTCGAGGGCTGAATGATTTCATGTCATCGTATCATGAAGAGAGAAAATGGTTTTATATTAAGAATTGGTAACTTTATTAGAAAGAAAGAAAGTTGATTAGATTATTGCTTAATTTTGAGCAAATTGATTTATTTTAAATTAGGCTTTATTTTTTAAATTTTTTTGGTAAGTTTTGATAATCTGACATTAAATTGAAGTCGTTCGATACATTTATTAAACCGATTTCATTTATATTATTTCATCATTTTATTTGAATATATTAAATGAAGACTTGTAATCACTTTTTTGTGTAAGCCAAAAATTTTTACGTCTTGTTTTCAGAATTATCATTGCATAATTGAGGAAGCGGATAATCGAACAATGGCCTTGGCCATTTTTACACATGGAGAAAATGGAGAAAATGAACGATAAGACACGATTTTGCGGTTTTCGCATATGGACATATGGACAGAATGAACGATAAGACACGATTTTGCGGTCTTTCTTGGTGTGTGCGAGATCCTTGTGGTTTGACGTGTGCTGTCTTCACGTGGTATGTATGATAAATGAACTCTCAACACAAAATTATTTGAAGCTGTCCAATTATTTATATTATTACTTTCCTCTAATGCTAAAAAATCTATTGTCATTTCCTACTCTTTCTTCAATTTCCAGCATCTTCATGAATTTTTTATTGAGTAGTGGTAATATCAGCTACACATTCTCCTTTACGAATTCCTTTCTTCTATAAAAGCATTTTAAAAGAAATATATTTCCTAAAAATTGGTGGCTCGGACGCGACATATTTATTATAAAGATAGTTGAATATATTGATGATAGAGTTAAAAATAATGAAATTTAATGGAGTGTTTGTTATGTAAATGTGAGAAATGATTTTTGTAATATTTAAGTTATGAATTCACGAAGGTGCTCAATAACACTGAAAAAAATTGAAAGTAAGAAAAGATAAATGTATTAAGAAAATGCTGAAGGAAGAATTTTTGTGATTTTTTAACGGTTAATGCTAATAAAGTTTCTTTGTATAGATCACACAGAATTTAAGAAAATATGATTCCAATAATTACGATTGCATATTAATGCAATAATTTTTCTTTCTAATTTCCTCATGTTTTCCCTTCCATCTCCTGTTTTTTGTCCAATTCATCTTTTTTAGAAGAGAATATTCCTACTTTTTTGATTTTGGGACCAACAAAGAGGAATTTAGAAGCCGAAAGTAAGAATTTACTGTATTATTCTTCTTTATATATCGTTCGTATATCAAAATTTATTTTTTTTTTACAGGTTTCTCATTTTATATGGCGAATTTTGCATTCTAACAATAATGATGGCATCTTGGTCCAAACATGTCGTTCATCAAACATTCCACGGCGTTATTTTCCATATCCTTATTTGCTTGGCATTTTCTTCGCATATCAAAACGATGTTTACCGATCCCGGTGCTGTACCGAAAGGTAATGCTACCGATGAATACATTCGGCGATTACAATTCACACGAAAAAGTGTCATCTACAAATGCTCGAAGTGGTTAGTTGGTTAATTCAAAATACTTTTCCTCTGGATTTTACGTTAATTCTGGCTAGTATATTTTTTCTTGGAAATTATTTTGGTTTTTATTTTTTGTTACATTTGAACTGTATCTCGCATACTTTCTTTACTTTCTTTGCATTCTTTACATGATTTCTGCAAATTACTGAATTGCAATTTTATTACGATGGATAGAAATCAAAAAATTTTCAATACCGCAGAACGCTTGCTGCACTGTGTATTTTTGTAATATAGATTGAGACTTGACATTTTACGTTGTATTTTCTATTAAGAAGGAATTAGCAGTGATTTATGGAATTATATTTCTGAAAAATGATGATTCGATATTGATTATTGCAGCAGCAGTGTAAAACCGGAACGAGCACATCATTGCAGTATATGTGAAAGATGTGTTAGACGAATGGATCATCATTGTCCCTGGGTAAACAACTGTGTTGGTGAAGGGAATCAAAAGTTTTTTGTGTTGTTTACGGTACTGATTTTTTCATAATAAGTCAATTGAAAAAAAAGGATAAATTGAAATGAAGGATTTTTCTTTTGGTAAAAATCGTTTATCTAAATAGTATAGAAATGATATAGGTATAAGACTTTTCGTTGACGTTTTTCAAATTCTTCTCCATTTTCTATAGAATTCATTAATATTTTATACTTAACTTCAATACTGATGTCACTAAGGTTAATGTTACCAAAACTACGTTGTTTGTAAATCCTAAAGTGCATGCAAAGAGTAAACTGGAGGAGTAAATCTTGTTAAGTATATTTAAAGCTCAAGAACTGTGGTTTATGTCAGTTTCTTGTCGTTTTATTATGTTACTTAATAGCATCTTAAAATTAGTTATCACAGATGTACATAGCGTTGTTATCCACACATGCCGTGTACTGGGGAATATGGCAGTTTGTTCTATGCGTTAGCGGTGATTGGCAAAATTGTTCGTTATTTGGGCCACCGGTTACGGCAATTCTACTTGTATTTCTGCTATTTGAAGCTATTCTTTTTGCAATATTCACACTGATTATGTTCAGCACTCAGCTCAGTTCGATATGCAACGATCAGACTAGCATTGAATCACTCAAAAATGAACAATACAATTCCGGTATGTAAACCTATTAGAATATTTGGGAGAAAAGTAAAATTTTTGCAAAGCGCTAAGCAGCTTTTGATGAAAACCAATTTTTCATTACCCGACATGTTATTGGTTAGGTGGTGCATTGTCGGTTACCTCTTGATAAAGAACGATTACTGCGTCATTGTAAAATTTTGTGATGAGTAGACTGGAAGGTATTTCTTGGCAGGGGAGCTACTGTTGAATACGGAAACTCTTATGATGTATATTGCTGATATGATAATAAGTCTATTAAAGATTATTAGCACAGATCTTTCTTAAAATTGAAATTCACCTGGTTACATTAAGCATAAAATTTTCAGGACCAGATGGCTGGAAAAATTTACAAATGATCTTTGGTGGTCCATTTTCGTTTCGATGGTTTAGTCCATTTGCAGTTCCTTATGTTAGTAAACTAACATTTGAGTATTTCGTCTGACATTGGAATCAGTTGCTTCATACATCACGTATCGCTAAAGATTTTGAATCAGAGCTTTAGGTTCCCTTTATTATCATATTGCCAAAATCATTCACTATTTTAAAGATGTGCTTTAATGGACCGTAATATGAAATGATTTGCATTATTAGTTCTAGTTCATGTTATTTATTTTCAGTTAATTGAATACATTATTTCTTGGTTTGCATGCAACATTTTTTTTTAAATACTTGGTATTTTTAGGGACATTAATTCTTTGTTACTGGTCTGTTCTTAATATGGTAGTCATTATGCATTTCTATTTTTCTTTTTAATTAAAATGTTCTATTATTCTAGTTTTGTGTTGATATATATGGAAGGTCCTGCGTAACTTGAGCCGGAGTTTTTTCATTTGTTTGATTTCTGAAATTTACATAGTCTAATTGCAGCTTATGTGCATTGTGAGCCTTCATACGCTTTTTTCTGTGTCTATTCTACTATAGCTGCTGCGAGAAAAAATTTATTTCGTTTTGCAGTATTTGAAAGCCAGCGTGAAATTTCTGTATTTTTATCACATGGGCGATTTAATCTCTTATCATTGTTGATAGGATAAAATTATTTAGGGATTTTCTTTTACCAATTGTAGGATGATCATATTTGATTTTTACTTATTTCTTTGGGTATGAAATTTTTCGAGACAGATTTTCCCAGGCATTATTTTTATTCCTTCAAAATAATGGAATCTTTGTTTTTTCCTATTCATTATAAATGACGGTCTTTAATGAATTTAAAAGATTTCTATGTATCAATAATTGCATGAAGTATTTATTCACGGTGAAGTTGTTTTAGGCAAATGTTTTGCGGGTTTTCGTTTACAAAATCACGATTATGTTGTATTTTTAAGTTTTGAGTTTTGTTTGCGTGACAAATTTGTACAGCTTTGTTTTTTAATTTTGTTTTTAAGTTTTATTGGCACGATTCACATGGCGAATTTGTACATAGCAAGTTCTTCCAATTATTGTTCATTTTAAACTGGTAATATATTATTTAAAAAGTTAATAAAGCTTAACTTACTTCAAAAATTTTGTCAAATTCGTATGATACACATGAAATATTCCGAAGGAAAAGTTTACTAGATGCTTATGTGGTAGATGAAGAGGGGAAAGGGGAAATTGAATATGTTTAAATCAACAGAGCAACCGGAATGCTATGTGTAATGTTGACTGTTTCTCATAAAATTTCTATTCGGGCAAAAGAATAGTTAAATCTTTCTTGAAATTACTGAAATCATTAGAATCTCAGGAACAGAAAGGTGAAGGAGTTGCAGTAAGCGTAGTTACGCGTATAGAATAGTTTTGAAAGCGTTCAGGGTGACTTATGAAGGTGTATTTAACTAGGCATGTATCGATCCTTCCATAACTTCTTCATCGTAGAAGCTGTATCATTTAGCGATCACAAGAAGAACATGAAAATTTATGGGGAATCGAAGTTAAAGCTGGTACCGCTACTACGATATTGAAAAGTGAAGTCCCTTGAAATGTACTTTGTCTACAGCTGACGGACGTCATATATCGTCTTGAATGACACCTACGATGAACAAAATAATCATTCAGCTTGTAATCAAAATAGCAGTATCTTTTTGTGATGAAAATAGTGAATAAGTTTACAGGATTACTGAATCTGAATATTTCAGATACAAAATATCGATTATCATTGGGTGTCGTAATTTATTATTCTTAAATTTTCAGAAGCCGAAAATTTCATTTAATTGATAGTTATGCGCTTATTGTCACAACCAATTGGCAAGCCACCATTTATTGTGGAAAAAATTGTATCGAAATGGTGGAAAGTTTGTATTCTTAGTGAATTACTAGCTGTAGTATATATGTGTACTGTTATAAAACCGGAATATAATGAACGTACGAGAGTTTCCGAGAATGCATTGCTTCCAGCACTTGTTACTGAACGATTCAATTATTATCAGCGAATTTTAACTTTCCTGAAGGAACTTCACATTGAACGGTTATTTATCCTTTTATATTAAATTATTCTAATTAAGCCATTTTTTGCATCCTTTGTGCATCATCACATTGTGATGTCAGGAATGGCAATAACTACCCGGTTATTAGTTATGCTAATGATGGCTAATATTTGATCTATGTTTTAACGATGAATTATTGATTATCAAACTTATTCCGAAAATTTTTAAGCAAGACAAATTGAAATTTGATAAGTGGTTCAAAATAAGATAAGCCTGATAATTCAACTGACTAATGACTGACTTAAGTTTATATTCTTTGTTACCGAATATCCCTTGAATGTTCGGTGATTTCTGGTATTATCATTTATAGGACTGAATCGATCACTTAAATGATATTTGTTATTAAATTACTTCTTTTGCAGTGATATTCCCAAATATATTGAAAAACAATTCTTGGCTCATGGTATTATGGCTCAGACGATGCGGTTTACAGTAACTCTTCCAGGCTCTGTATAATTTTTTTTCTTTTGTGTTAGAAATCATTTCTTTCCGTTATTATAATTTGGTTTGAAATCAGCGATCGAAAATCGGACGAACGGGATTTATTTTTAGTACGGCTATAGGGCTTTGTTCACCAGGAAAAACTTTATATACTAAAATTTTCACCTCTATAAGGAAGATCTGATTTTGTCTACAGTATTAAAAAAATGTGTAATGCATTTTTGCTCTTTTTGAAATCCATACCTGAAAAGTACCATGTGATTGATTAGCTTCTATATATCTTTAAAACGAATGAATAAACTTGTATCTTGGAGAGGAAATTACATTTTCTGCCAGTCTTTCACTTTTCTAGAATCAATCTGGAACGAATGTTGTGGGCGTTGTTCGTGCCAGCCGTTCATCATCAACTGAAGCTATAATTGTGGCCGTGTCAATGACTAAAACAGATTTGGAAGCATTGGCTGTGGTGTTGGCTTTGGCAACTTATTGTCGAGGTGTTGTCTTTTTTTGTATTAATTTTTATGATAATTCCAAATCAGTTTCTATGGTAAAATTAAATGAAATTAGTTTGTATTGAAGTTTACTAAAAATGCATTTTGTTTTCAGAACAGATATATTGGGCTCGTGACATTCAATTCGTTTTCGTAGACAAAGGCCTAATTGGGCTCACAGCATATCTAGCTCAATATCATGATCATCGTCATTCATTCTTGCAATCCGACAAATTACATTTTCATAGCGGTGCGATTGTTGGTGCTTTTGCAGTGAAAGCGAAAGGTTCCGTATTTGACACGATGAACATTGAACACAACATGATCAACGGTTTATTACCAAATTTGGATTTAATCAATTTGATGGCAAAATTAGCGGATAAATTTGGCTTAATTCCCGAAGTTTTCCATCATGGATATCAAAGATCATGGTGGGATATAGCTGGTACAACTAGTAAAGCTATACTCAGTCAGGTACTTCTGTTCTCAAGATTATTTAAATTGCATTTAGTGTTCTGAATGATGTGAACATAGTATATATCATAATTGCGTGTGTTTGGTTTTTCCATTCATTTCTATTTTGCACTTCTATAAATATAATAAGTACAGATATGGAAACTTAATTCAATTTTCAAGTCCAATCGAATTTCAAAAAAACAACTGGTGATATTTTGGTATTTAAAAAATTTTGTTTTAGGCCTTCAATGAGAAAGAAGGATTGCATAGTATGTTTGGACCATACGGAATACAAGCAGTAACTATACATGCTAAAAGTATTATGGAAGGACATGCATCGTTGACAGACTTAGGTCGAATATGTGAAGGAGCATTGAGGTATATTTTTCAGATAAATTAAAATGTATTCTTTTTGTTATTAAGATAGCTTTGAAGTTTTTGGTTTCAAAACAATTGAATTTTCAGTCATTTCGCTGTAACAACTTTAAGATAAAGATTAGTCTTGTTGTAAATCCATAAGCATTTCAATAGTAGTGATAGCGCTTATGCCATTGTAAAGATAGGTATTCACATATATAAGTATCGGCTTTAAAACTGCCATCTTATGATTAACTTTTTTTATTTTAAAATTTTGGACTTTTACAGGTCTCTGAATAACATCCTGGAAAAGCTTCATCAGTCATATTTTCTTTATATAATGACGGATGTGCGACATTTTCTTTCTGTAGCTTATTACATGCCAGCCCTTGGTCTTATTTTGTTTCCACTATTAGTATTAGTAAGTTTATTGTATTGCGTTTTGCATATGCATATGTGTGTCTGTCTGTTTTGTTCGGCCTGTCAAATTCCTTATGAGCTGTTATTTATGAATGTATTCGTAGTGCATCGGTTTCTTGAACTAAATTTTTGCAGATTTTAAAAATTTAAATTATCAAAGATTTGTGAATCCAAAAACTATTTTTTCTCTATTTCGAACTTATAGTAGCTGTCTTTCTACTCTATATTTTTTATGAATGTATTCTTGGTTTCAAGCTATAATCGGAAGTGATTTGTCAAATTATATAGAGTAACACATTTTTCAGTGCTGATTTAATTTTTCAAAAGACATAACAGTGTGCCAAAGAGGACTCAAGATTTTTACACTTCAGCTGATCGATTAAACTCTGCAATCTTTTGGAAGAACAATATTTATTTATTTCAGGCACTTCGTGAATGGTTCAGTCTGGAAGAATTCAGTTTTCCAAATTCATTTATTCTTCTTCATGTCGTTGGAATAGTCCAATATTGTATTATTAGGAATGTTGCTGTGTCACAATTTTATCATACCTATACGGTTTTGCTGTCATTTTCCGTTTTCATTCCGTGGTATTTTCTTTTTTCACTGTAAGTTTTTTTCTGAAAAATTTTTAAAGTTCCAAATCCGTCAACTTACTTACGAAAAAAGACAAAACAATATCTGAAACTACCATTTATTTCATCATGTTGCAGATTAAGGGGACTGAATAGCAGAATATGTCCCACATTTTTTTATATAAACGATATTTCTTTTACATAAATGTTTGGATTATAGAAGCGAGAAAGAATGTATTTCATTGAAATTTCTCTTTTATTTGGATTACTGTCTTATGTTCGCTTCATTATCACTTTTGAACTTCTCACTAGCATATATTATTTCGTTAATTGCCGTACCGTTGATAATACTACTTACAGCGATCAATAACTGTAACCGGTAAGTTTTTAATTCCTAACAGGATTTAATACTTTATAAGAAATAAAAATGATTGGATGGATTTCAACAGTTTTTTGGCAAATTTAAAAAGAGGAAAATAAATGAAATTTTAGTTCTTACTGTGATGTATAGAATTAATTTTGATTATGCAATTCCTAAATTTCAAAAAATCCTGATCGAAGCTAGGATTGTCAAAAGTATACCAGTTTTTTCTTAATGCTTGTTCTTTTCTAGATATATTCACAAAAGTGCTATTTTTCCTTTCGGATTGTCTCAAGCTCTGCGGAAAATTTTATATATCGGTTAAGTTATCGAATTGAAATTTAAAGAATATTTATTTCAGACTTATCTTTCAATTAAAAGCTTTTTTTGGTTTCCTGTTACATCCTTTCGTTATATATTTATTGTGCCGCTATTTGCTCTACGATGTTATGCCAACGGAAGCACACATAAGGCATTTAGCAAAGGATCTCATCAAAAATCATCTTCTATATGGCAGTTTTCTTTTTCCATTTATTTACATTTGCTTGTTACCTTTATGGAATTTCTTAATTTTGATTTCATCCACACCTATAATTCGTCCTTCATCTTAGCTTCGTTTTTCCGTCTAAATACATCAAGGTTTGATGATGAAGTCCATATAAAAAATAAATCTTAATAAAATTTTCAAAAATTTCTTCTCTAAAAAATCATCATTATCGTTTATCTATCTATTTAGTATTTAGCTAAATGATACACTAAATATAGCCATGGAATGATGCACGTTTGATCTGGACTATCTGCCTCCAATTTCAATCCATCACCTTTATCAACGAAATGTTTGAAAGTCATATTTCCATGCTTAAAAATTTCTGTTTTTCAGAATGAGAATTGAAAAAAACGATTAAATTTAATCGTGCTAGAATCATTTTTCTAATAAGCTTCCTTATTAGTACAATTTAATCATCTGGAAGTATTGTTTTATTGATAGTTTTATCTCATTATTTATACATATCACAGTGATTACCACCAGAAACGTAAGTATAATCAGTATTGAAGCTTAAAATGAAATCCAACAATGACCTAAATGGTACTCGACCACCGGTAATATCTAATTGTTGAAGAACGTTGTAAATTTCTTCCCGTGACATTTTCTCACCAACTGATGATAAAATACCAACGAACTCAGATACCGTAATCCAGCCTTGTTTTTTGGAATCAATTCCCCGAAGTGCACCAATAATTTCTTGTATTGGATCACCTTTCTGGTTTTCCTGATGTAATATTTCCAAAAAAGATGGAAAATCTAATTTTTGTCCTGAAATTTGTCTCATTCAAATTTGGAAAATGCTTTTAATAAAGTTTCAAATTATTTCATAATGCTTTGTCGTTTGTTAAAAATTTGTTACACCAACGTAATAAATTTTGAAACAGCTATCCAGAAGACAATATTATTGTTTCAATTATTACCGTATTTACGGAAATATTGTATCGTTTCCGGTATAGTTGGAGTATAACCAAGGCTGCGCATTATATAACGCAAGTGTGATGCATTTTGTGCACATCCTTTAGGACAATATAATGTGAAGCATTGTCGGTATTCTGGAAACAAAATTAATTATTTGTTTGAATTTGAAATTTCGAAATCTTTATTCAATGGTAGTCGTAAATCACTGGTTCCTGCGGGATAAAATTATAAGACAGGAGATAACTGGAATCTCAACATTTCCTTCAATTTAATTAACTTAGTTGTCAGTAGTTTCTTTGCAAAAATTTGACGAGATAACTTACCTTCGATTTGCCATTGAGTGAAGTATTGCGCCTGGAAAAGGAAATTGAATTTTCTCAAAGTTTCATTTTTTTTCTCTAATGTTCATCCAAAGGTGATGATATAGTCTCATGGTTTATCCATTATCCATTTAATAACTCAAAACTACTAAACAGCATGTGATCTTCCCACTAATTCAAATTATCTTTTGACTTGCAGCGATAATATTTAGCATGTACTTAAGCATGTAAGGGTGGCAACAGTGACTTCGAAATTTCAAAACTATTGCTATATCCATTTTAAGAAATCTTCATCAATGGTAATTTGGCTCAAAAGAAACACAAATATTTATGAAATTGTAATAGTGGGACTATTCGAAATTTCGAAAAAATTTGTTAAAATATAAAAAAATGTAGAGAACGTCTACCATTGGCAGATTTGGATCCACCGCACCACAACAATATCAATCCACTAATGTCAATTATTGCTGTCACAAATGTATGCTCTAATTTTGTTAACGAAATGGTCGTGGAAGAGAATGTCTAAGATGACCTTGTCGAACCGATCGATAATTTTTGAAGGGGCAACAAATTCCTCATCAACACGTCATAAGGATTTAACGAAGTATCTACGCGATCCTATCGCTCAATAAATCGAGACAATTATGATTGCAGTCTAAAATAAGCGCAGCTTATTTTAGACTGCAATCATAAATGCCAATCCCATGAATTAATTCAGCAAGGAAAACTCGGAATTTATTTTTGACATAGTGTAACTCTGTCTGAAGGATCAATTGCCAAGCTGTTTGAACGTCAAAGCCTGTCCCATGTTGATATGCAAAAAATTTGAAAGAGGAAAATTTATTTGACACTTTAAATTTCATCCAGATTTCATTAATTTAATTACAAACGATGTATTGACGCATCAGCTCTTAAACTGTCTGCATCTGTCAGCGTTACTTGAGCCTGAAATGATGCATTTTACAGATATTTTAACATATTCTAAGAACTAACTGGTAATGTAAATGAATACTAAATCTCTTCAATGTCTCATTCAAAAAATTGTGCGAGATGACTAGCATTTAATTTTACTTCAGTATCAGGTCGCTCTAACTTTTTGCGCCAGTCTTCTTGGCCAAGACGTGTGGTTGATTCCATATAAACTGAAAATATTAGGTTAAATAGCATGATGAACCAAATACCAAATCTTCAATTAATTTTTAGTGTAACGAAATCCTTTACAGATAACATAAAAGTAATATCAGGATAGAGAGAGCATTCAAAATGGTATCTATATAGTAGTTACATAAATTTACGTACAGAAAGCATACCTATGGAATGTAAGACGAATAAAAACTCACAAATAGAATGCTGTACATAATCCTTCGCCAAATCTTTAGAACGATCTTGACTAAATAAACTATCTTCAGTAAGATTTCGCCTTTTCTCAACCACTTCCTTCAACATCTCGCTCTTTTTCTTTTCTGTCTCGATAATATTACTCATTCTTGCACTGAAGTTTCAAATCATTATACAAACTTTACTTTGCAACAATCAGAATCACCCTAACTTTTGGCATGACTGAAATCATTAAATTCAATATATGAGGAAACCGAGAGTGGTGATGAAGATAAGAAAAAAGATGGAAAAAAAGTTCTATCTTACGAAACAATAATGCACATCTTGAATGCAGAACAGTCATGCCAGAATTCCCCTAACGTGACAGTTATTATATAAAAATAACAAAGAAGTACAAAAATTACTTAATGCCTAGGTCCACTTCCGGAATACCAGCAAGCATTTGGTTAGATAACAGTTCATCATTACGTTCACTCCTGAAGAGGCGAACTTTTTCCGCTGCTTTCCACATAAGGGAATCTTCCATACTTGAAACTTTGGACTGCAATGAGATATTTATTAAATTTATGAAGTTTATTTTGCCATCAAAAATAATTTCTCAGTTCTCCGCAAAACATCTACTCCAACGAGAACGTAAAGCTTCCATGTGTGAGTATTTTTATTCAACGTTATTATAAAAAAGCTAACCGCTGTTGCATCATCATCTTCCAAGTCTTGAACTGCTTTTCGTTTGCGTAATTCCGCTTGCACATACTTTTTCCTGCAAAATAGAACAAGACACTACAGAATCCATCATGCCTAAATCAATAGTATCATGCAAAAATAAAACTAGCGCATTATGAACTCAATACTTCATAAATTGAAAAGAATATGAATTGGCGAAATTATGGCATTTTAAATAAACAACACCCAAAAATGTATGTCAAAGAGAATATGCCTTACATCCCGACCATATCGATTTAATAGATTTCCTCTAAAATAATCATATAATAGGAGACTAGGAAGCTTCAAAATGCAGTTGCGCAAATTGAGAAACGAGTTACACTGGATTATAGAAAGTTTGGGTGGTATTTTGAAATCTTAATTAATTTTTCAACTAAATCAATCCTCGTTTAAAGCGCAACATAGTGGAACAAACTTACATCTCTTCATGCTCATCTCTTAGAAAACTTTCTTTCTTGAACTGATCACGTATGCCAGCTTCGATATCTGCCGCATGCCTATAAATCAAGTAGAAAATAGCTTGAAATCATTTACCAACTCTTCAAAGAGCGACTGTTGTCCATTCTGCTTAATATCCTTGCAACTGTCGCCACATAAGACGAATTCTCCCCATTTTTCAGAAAGCAAACTTTACTGTACAAAATGATTAGTAGCACTTCCAAATGTCTTTAAAATAAGGAACATACTGACAAAAAGCACTTAGGCCTCATATGTTATTTTGAAAAAGAATTATAAAATTGACATTTGAGCCTGGCGTCCTTCGGATAATCGAAGCATGCCCCCGCCACGCTGTCGGAATGGATCATCATCCATTGCTATGAATTCCGCTGCAAGCTCTTTACCCAAAGCGCATTCCACAGCATTCAATCCATTTTTGCGTATACGACTTTCTTGCAATTCCTTCGCGCCTTCTAGTTTACACCTGAATTTCTTTTTTAGCAGAATAAAATAATGAAATTAAGGCCAAAGTCCAAGTTATGCTTCATTTATTCTGTTAAAATGTCGTTTGTGATAACAACTTTTTAGCTTTGCAGCATTATTCTTGATTAGCTTAGATCTTTATGATCACTGATATTTTCATCAACGGGTAAAAATACCAAAAACATTACTGCATTATTTTTTAAGCTTCTTAAACCTAAAACAATTTCCTAAGTGATGACTAAGCATGTGATGAATGCAGCTAGCCTATAAAAGCATGCAGAAGTGGCCTCACATAATTTCTGCTTCCTCCTCCTCTGTGAATTCGTCATCGGCCATACGTTTGCGCAAATGACGTTGTTTCTTCTTGGTTGGTTTTTTGAACAACGACATCTGACACACCTTTTTTTAAAATTCAACTCGAAATGAAATTTTTCCCACTGAAAAAAATGATAATACATAAACATAGGCACGACCAATCTAAGATTGGACTAACTGAAATGCAATCCAGACTTAATTCAGTCCAAACAACTTATCAAATTAATTCGAACTAATAATATTCAATGTAAATGTAATGCATCAATGTTAATTTACGAGCGCATGCGCACGTAGATATCACATAAGCGTAAGCATCAAATAAAATTAATGGACTAGAATAAGGATTCTGATATATATTATCTTCGCGATCGCCTAGAGTACGAGAGTTTTGAAAAATAGAAGGAATAAAATGAAATAAAGTTATGATCGCTAAAAAAAAGAAAGTAGAAACAATAAAGAAACTCCGCTCCCCAACACTTAGTCTATTTAGCAAACTTTGGCCACTCGTCTCCTTTCAAGCCAATTGAGAAAGGGCCAAGTTGCGATGGCTCCGAATTGATCCGATCGGACTTGACTTCGGTCAATGATGTGTGTGGGGAGTGGGAGTGTGGTTTTGATAATTGATCTACCGTAACATGAAGTTGCAGCTTGTCTTAACGTCATTTTGTGGATTGCTTTATGCATGATTTTAAGCATGGTAAACTTGTTTGATTGATATTCGACCTATATCAGTTCAGGAGGATGACTTCGTCGCTGCTAGACCGAGATTTCTCACCGCCGAGTTCGTTTAAAGATACAGGAGCGGGTGATCGATGGCGTGTAAAAGGTGAAAGTTCGGGTAACGAACGTTGGAGATCGAGTAATGACACTGAAAGCGGCGGTGGCGGTAGCGGTGGTGGAAATGGTAATGGTGGTAGTGAACGTTGGCCACGACGTGAAAGTGGAATTGATCGAATGACAGGTGGTCAAAGACGTGCGGGCAGCCGTGAACGTAGCCCACGAAGACTCCGCGATAGAGGTGAGTTTGCAAATTTATATGGGATTTTGAACTAGATTTGAGGATGTAATGTTAGAGAATGCAGGTTTCCACTTGATTGAACTTCGGAATTGAAGTTACTTTTGCGCTATTACCTCTTTTTCCTCAGATGTATTTGTAAATCTACTATTTAATTAGTGGAAAGCTTATGATGTACTAAAGACCATTTCGAAAATTTTTCTTGTCTCTAGATTTCATAGTGTTTGCTATATTATCAATAGAAGTCGCCACAATTACGTACCATGTAACTTGCATGCGTTGCACTGCTAGTTGATTCACCTTTGGATCGCCATCTTATCTTTTTTATGGCTATAGCGGCGTAGATATTACGTGATCTGCATTGTTTCACATCCGACACTTCTCATTTTCAGTCGGCGGTATCAAAAGAAAATTTTGAAATTTATTTATTTGTTTAGAGAAATATCATAACTTCGGATACTCCTCTTCTGGGACAGATCATTACACTTAAATGTTGAGAATACAATGATGTAATTCCCTGATCCTGAAATTTGTTTTGCGCTCATAAGTCGCTGATTGTTTCATCAATATTTCTGGATAGTTGCTTTTTCATCATTGAAATCTTCGGCCATCTTCTCATTTAATACTGTTTCACTCATATATCTGTGAGACGGTCAGATCACGTTGGACATTTTTTGGCATAAATTTAGATGGTCGTCGAGGCGGCGCCGGTGGCGTACGCAATGACCGAATGGTTTACATCGCAAATATTCCATACGATGTACGTTGGATGGAACTAAAAGATTTGGTTCGAGAAAAAGCTGGTGAGGTATGATCTGTTTTCTAGCTTGACTTTGACTTTTGTGGTTTTCACTTATTTGCAACTGTGTACAGAGGCATAATTTTGATTATGATTGCGCACGTAAGTGCAGCTGGTGATATGCATGGAACTGCAGCAAAGTTACACTTGGAGGCTGTTGTCGATGTTTCCTGATTTCGATTTTTTCGGGATATCGTGAGATTGAAATTTTGAGAACTTTTATTGGGTTTTTGATTAGTTTCGAATTTACCTGGATATCCGTTTTCCTGGTTCTCTTGAATGATATCGTCTGGTTGGACTTGGTCTTTTTCTTGTAGTAATCAAATTGTTCTTCCTTGTAGTATTTTGTAATATGTTTCTTGCAATACTTAACTGGATACCCCCTGTTAGATGCCTGGATAGTCCAATCATTCAATATAGCACATTTCACTCGTTGGTGACGTGACCGTGCTGGACATGGTCGCACAAGCGATCCTTTGAGATGTTCGCGAATCGGTCATAAGGACAAATTTAATTCATTGATGTGGGTAGTCGCTGGTTCTGGTGATCGAGCTAATGAACCACGTGTCTTTTCGGCTTGTTTCAATCTTTTGAAAGAGTGTCGCTCAATACTACTATGCTATTATTCACTGAATTATTGCACGTTATGTGGTGGCTAGGTCAATTTAATAAAGTATTAATGAAGTAGATAAGTAGAAGATTCTCACCTTTGAAGTAATTTAAAATGCCCCTTTATCATTTAGGTTAATTTTGTGGAGCTTTTGGAAGACCGTAAAGGAAAGTCAAAAGGCGCAGCAGTTGTTGAGTTTCGAGAAAAAGAATCGGTTCAGCGTTGTGTTGATGCTTTGCACCGTTACCCGATGAATGATCGTCTGCTTACAGCAAAGGAAATTCGAGTAAATATTTTGTGACCGATACATAGTTCTTAGTTCATCTCATAATTTTTCATCCGCTTCCTAAAATATCTAATTTCATTGGTGGATAACATTCACCGCTTTATATACACGTTACTATATCTGTATCCTTGGCTGGCGACGTTGTTGTAAAAGGATAAGGTGCTATAAGTTTTAATTTTCCCTTCCTTTTATCCTTTATCTTTCTGCTCTACCTGAAAACATATGCCTTTGTTAGTCGTTAACCGAACTGTTCCTCCGTTTTTATTTAGTCAATAATCGATCAATTCATCAAACTTAAACTGCCGTTATTGGTTCTTTTTTTCTATTGATACCTTACTGAGTCCTTTTCTTGGGTAATGTCGCAGTTAGGATGTCGGTATTAATCAATAATCACTCTGCACTTAAAATTTCGTGAAGCAGTTGATTTATTATTTACTGCGCACTGTTCTGTAAATTGTTGACTCCTTTCTCGTCTCAAATTTATGAAATGAACATATGTTCAGGATCCCGTTGCATTTTTCCGAAAAGTTAAGGAAGACACAGGTGTTGATTTTTTAAACGGTCTTCATGGAGGAACTGCTGCTGCGAGTTTGGATACTCGTAACCGTCAGGAAGAGCAGTTTGAAACATATGGCCTTAGTCCAGCATTTCTCCGACAACTTCATATTACGGGGCCATTGACCAACCGTGTTTTTGTGTCGAACGTTAGTTTCAAGTGTTATTTGACAGCGCTTCTCATACGTAGACTCTCAACACACTTTGGATTCTCATCCTCCATCTCAGGATTCATATTTTCGAAGTCATATTTTTTGCTTTGTGTTTTTAGTATTTTCAAAGAAATATTCAAATTTAGCTTCCGTACAACGTACAAAGTGGACGAGTGACAGATTATTTCTCATTGGCCGGTAAAGTTACCTGGGTTGATCTTCAATTAGACAAAGAAGGTCGCAGTAAGGGCATGGCTGTCGTGCAGTTTACTCATCCGATCGAAGCAGTGCAAGCCATTTCAATGCTGAATAATCAACGTGTTTTTGACCGTCAAATCAATGTGAAAATGGATAAATTTGATCCTATTGACGACCGGAAAGAAGGCGAATTGCCTGTGGGTTTACGTGGAGTTGGCATGGGTCTAGGCGCAAATGGAGCGCCACTGGGTGATGTCTCTTCAATAATTTCTTCGCTCACCTCCTCGACAACATCCCATAATTCCTATGATAACACATCAACTTCATATACCAATCAATCCGCTTATCAGAGTGGTCCAGTATCGGGCCTTCAGCCAAGTAGCATTTCTTCGGTTATGCCATTTTCGTCTACTTATACATCGTCATCTGCATCTCTCTCAGCTTCCAATTCTGCATATTCTACATTCGGTGGTGTTGGTGGTTTCGGTGGTTCGCGTTCGATAATAATCAAAAATGTGAGTTCTTGCCTTTTGCTAGATTTCAGCAAAAGAACTAATGGTTTGATTGGCCACTGTAATATTCCGAAGTAACATCTATTTCGACTGTTTTTCGACGAAGTATTATGCAGTATAATTCTTCCCGTGGTTCACTGAGTTATGTATGAAATATATTAAAAATGAGACTATCATCAGCATTTAGTAGCACATCACAACCACTGCTTTCAGCTTCCTTTGGATTACACATGGCAGGTTGTGCGTGACCGTGTTCAGCAATTTGGTCCAGTAGATTTGACGGAAATGATTGCGCCAGGGTGTGCTAAAGTTACCTTTACTGTAGCTGCGGACGCGGAACGTGCCCGTAAATCTCTTCAAAATACTACTGTTGAAGGACGTGTTATTGGAGTCGAATTCTTAGCCTGAAGAGTGATTTCTACTTTGAAAAAGTAGCTGCGTTTTTGATATTGTGTTTCGTCCATTTCATCTTTGAATTTCAATTCTGGATATTGAGGATGATCACTTTGTCATTGTCAGGAAATATTTTTCGAAATGAAGGGATACGACGGTCTCGTTAAGTAGATAAATTAGTATTTAAATGATTATTTTGAGAGGTGATAACACTCTATGTCCTTTTTTATTACGTTTTACTGTTTAACGCATCTTTAAAGGAACGTTTCAAGTTGTCTTCATATTCATCATATTTTTACAAAATCGTTTAAGCAATTTGGTAATATTTTTCTGAACAATTTATCAAGTTTGTAATAAGCTCGTTTAATTTTCTTTTCACATTTTCCAAAGGAGATGTTGTTGTTAGTCTTCGATTTTTGGATCTGAGTCTTATTTTGAAAGAAATTTGTAATAAGAAGTATGTTTTTGTTTCTTCTTAGAAGAGCTTAAGATTTTGTGTCTGAGATGAAGTGACTTAGTCCAATGATCATCGACCTCATTCGTATTCATTATAACAATTCTTTTCGATATGTTGATAAGTTTCATAAAGTTTTTCATAAATTTTAGGACTTTTTGGATTTGAACATGGAGATGATGATAAAGTATGAACAAAAAACTTCCAGGTGACGAGCTGATTGAGCAATGTTTTCTCAGAGCCGTTTGTAGATACCGTTATCGATATTTGATACTTGTTTTGTACTGCAGGTTGCTAATAGGGTGAAATGTGATAGTTAAGGGTCAAAACTATAGTGTAGTTAACATCGATACATAAGTGTTTAGAATGTTACGATGCGGATTTTCGAAGAGTCCATGATTATTGTTGTGCAAGTGATAGCACCTCCCTGTTTGCATCATCATCATCATCATCTGAGTGGTATCATTTTTCTCTTTCAAGTAGAAATCAAATTGCTATTGTTTGATTAAACAGTAATAGAATGATATTATGGGAAATCGTACAACTGCATCCTGCTTACCATCAAATAATTACCGGCAGGAAAGGTATTTCATGGAGATCTAGCTATATTATTTTTTCTTGCGTAATCAACAACTGTACAAATTGGTTGGTGGCGGCAGTAGTCATTCAAAATCTACACAACCGTTTAATGATTTCTTTTATTTACATAGTCAAGTAAACATAATCATAGATGTCAGCAACAAAATATTTCTGTTATACTTTCAGTTGAAAAATCATAAAAATTGCGTTCAAATCGAACAAATCCAAAAATTATGTATCTGTGAAATATGTGATGTCGGATATACTATTTTTGTGGAGCTTGAAAGGTAATTTGATTGAGTAAAATTTGTTTAATGGAATTGATAATTATAGTTAATGCTTTTTACGATATCCTAAACAATAATAAGATTGTTAAAGTTCTATGATCGATGAAACGATCTAGATGCTATTGTATATTAGCTAGGCTATATTTGACTATAAGTAACGAATGATTGATTTTTTTCCAAAAATTCACGATATAATCGTGCACATCTTACAGTATAACATATGGTACTGCGAACATATAGCTGAAATAAAGCTTAAATTTTTGATTCAAATTATTTTCCCAATTCATTATGCTATCTATCATGTATTCAACGATTACGTATGCTATATTTCAGTGATTAGGATTTAAAAAACTTAAAGTTAAAATAAATCGCATAAGAAAATACTATAATTTGCAAAAATTGAATTTTCATTTTTCTTTACTTAATTAGTAGTATTGATAGGTTTGAGAGAATGGAAGTGGATAATATATGTATGAAATTTAATTTCATTAACTTTTATAATCTTTAATCCAAACTAAACTTATACTATTACATTTGCAGATACAATATATTTTTAATATAATATTTTTGAATAAGAGATTTTTTTTAGAAAGAGCTATTTTCCACATGAGATTAAGGATGTGTTGAATGTATATTTGTGTGCGTGCCTGTGTGTGTGTGTGCGTGTGTGTGTGTGTGTGTGTGCGTGTGTGTGTGTGTGTGTGTGTGTGTGTACGTATAATATATATATTTTGGTATGTAATGGCTTGTATAAATATATACAAGTCATTACATACCAAAATGAATTTATCTATGAGCATCATATTGTTGAGATTTGTAATAGAAAGTGTATGTTGTTGTATGCAATGCAATGCTTGAAGAAAATTAAATCAAAATGTTGGACTTTTTGATTGCTCGTTGACAAAATAGAATAATAGGAAGAAGGGAATGGATGGAGTAAATTGTATTTTCGAATAATTATTGAAGCGAAAGCAACGATAAGATGAAAGAGAAATTCGACGAAAGATCTTTAAAAGCGAAAGTAAACCAATCACATTACAATTTTACCAGCGCTATTTCCTTCAAATTTTTTAATGAAATGAAATTTATTTTTTGAAATAAATTTTGTTCATTTTATTTTTTGCTTTAAATTAACTCTAACAATTATAATAGAAATTATTTTTGAATGAAATTAATTGATTAATTTGGTAATTTAATTTTTTTATTTGTAGCAATAGCAATAGCTCTTAATTGTATGTGATAGCAAGTTTTGTTTGTATAATCGTAGTATATATAAATAAAACTATTAATGATATTAGTAATAATATTAGTAGATAGAATTGATATCGATTGATTTATCACACGATTACATTATCTTATGATATTTGTATTGATTATGATTAGTTTTAGCCTAATTTAATTTAAGTTTCATATTCATTAGATTCTTATAATACAATGGTGATGATGATGATGATGATGATGATGATGATGATAATGATGATAATGTTGATAATGATTTTTATGACATTAGCAATTTTACTAATCATGAACTTTGCTCGATTTTTCGCAGTTTACAAAAATCATTTCTGAAATACTACTAATATTTATAAATTTGGAATATTACTAAATTCAATTTGTTTGTTAATTTGCTTGTTAAGAATTGTATGACATTTGTTTCTGGTTATTGTTGATATTATTTGATGGTGATTAGAGTGCTATTATTATTGCGACGATAACTAACATTGCCTCATTGTTGTTGTTGTTGTTGTTGTTGTTGTTATTGTTGTTGTCATCTTAATGAATGCTTTCATAATGCGAATGATTTTCATATGATGACAATTGACAATAGAAGTGAAAGAGAGGAGAACGAACAACAAAATGAAAATTTTTGTTTAACTATAAGAAACAAATGGAAAATTTTTAAAATATTCTTATTATATATCATTATCAGTCATTTCATTTGCTATTGTTTTAATGAATTGTTTATGTTTAACCAATTTTAAATTGGTATGTTTACAAATGTTTAATCAATTTTAAATTGATTTGTATCCAATATATTGAATAAATTGCTAAAAGATAGTTATAATTTTACATAGAAAGGAGGACAAAGTGATTCATTCCATTTTTAAATCCTATATTTTATCCTAAAATTATTGATTACTGATAAATGGGAGATAAAGGAAGGAATGGATGAAAAATTTTGATATCAGAGAAAAAGAATGATTGATATGATTGGTAGAATTATAATAACTATTATTTATGTATAAATATGATTACTTGCGGATTGAAGTGGTAATTGGTTGTCAATTAATGATAATTTTTAAATTGTCGAATCAAACTAATGAATTGAACCGGATTATTTGTAGCATGGTTTTTTCATTTGCTCTATTATCACTAAGGAAAAAAAAAAACGGAATTGGAAATTTTAAATAATATGGATAAATGATAAGTTTATATTTCATTACATTTCAAACAGGATATCTCGGGTGGAAATTTACAAATAGCATTTATTTTCTTTTAATTCTCAAATAGATTTTATTTACCATTAACGTGTATAAAATTTCTACCGGTTACAATTCAGATTACAATTCAGGTTATAATTCAGAAGATTTGGCGATCGCAATTCATTGCATGCATTTCGTTATCAGCATATACTTATTTGCATAATTTATAAACATTTGTTTGTTAAAAAAAAAAAAAACATGTATTTATCTTAACACGTAAACGCATAACGTAATATCACGTAATATCACTAAAGCATATATTGAAACGCTAGAAATTATTAGCAAAAAAATGGATTACTTATAATATGAGAATTCTTATAATATTATTATATTCATTTTCATTTCTTTTATAAGAATTAGAATTTCGAAATTTTATTTTTCTTTGTTTAATAAATTTGAAATTAGTATTAATTTTTGAAAATAAAAAAATTATCATTAAAAATATTTTTATCATTCGAATTGCTTAAATATTACTGATAGTCAAATGTATCATTATCAATTATCATTATAACACAACTCTCCTGTAATGAAATTATCACATACATTATTATTCATTCATTTAAGAGATAATTAAAAAAGCAGTCAATGTTTCATTATCAATTATCATTATAATATATCATCTCTTCCTGTAATGAAATTATCAGATATATTATTATTCATTTTTAAAGAAGTAGTCAATGAATGCATCATTATCAAATATCATTATAGCATATCTCCTCCTGTAATAAAATTATCACATATATTATTATTCATTTTAAAAGATAATTAAAAAAGTAATCAATGTTTCATTATCAATTATCATTATAACATAACTCTCCTGTAATGAAATTATCACATGTATTTATTATTTTTTTTTTAAAAGATAATTAAAAAAATTTTTTTCAATCTTCTTCTATTGTTTTAAAATTTATTCATAATTAAAATGGACAAAATTTTTTTTTGTATAAATTTAATAAATTTCCATTTATTTTAAACTAAATAAACACATATGTGTGTATGTATGTATGTGTGTGTATGTGTGTGTATGTATGTATGTGTGTGTTCAAATTGAACCAAATAAATTTGCCGCTGATTGTCCGGAATAAACAAGAATAAGAAGGAAGAGCCTACACAAGAAGAATGATGGCTTAGTGGATGGATAAATTAGCATAACGATTGATGATAAATAATCATTTTATTGTGAAGAAGTGGTAAGCATCATTTTATATTAATGATTGCTTTTGAATAACCGTCCAAATGTTCCATGTTTTTATCCTGTCAGGCCTTTTAATGAAAAGGTATTTGCGAAGAAAAAGTTTACACTAGGAGGCCTAATAAACATTTAAGTGTTTCATTTAGCAATTCCTCAAATTAATAAATAGGTCAAGAGTTTTGTAAACAAAAATTTCTCACTAATAGTAAGCAAAATAAACGCTTTAATTATTCATTGAAATGTTATTTATAATATATATTTGGCATTTCTTTTGTTTTAAATAAATTAAAAAATTAAATTCAAATAATAACCATTTTGCTAATTTTTAATTTCTTTAACTAACAAAATATTTTGAATTTTCTTTTTTTTCGATAGAAATTTTAGCGAAAAAAATCAGTTCAAATTTATGTCGTAAATAAGTCGCAGATCTATTGATTTGCGATTTATATCGTAAATAAGTCGCAAATCTATTGATTTCTGGCTTTTTTCCACTAAATTAAAAATGGCTGATAAATATTACGAAAATAACATATATATATATTGTTTAATTTAATGAATTTAATCGATTTATTTAAACCAGAATTTTTAATTTGGTGATATATTATTGGATATTTTAATGATACATATATATGCTAGAGATCAAAATTTAAATGTAATTTCAATTTTAAATTTAAATATTTAATTTTCTTTTGTTTATAAAATTTCATACAAACAAATCGATAGAATAATTAATTACAATGAAAGAGAAAATTTTCGGCATAATTTTTTTCTTAATATGATATGATATGATAAATTATGATTGCAGCGAATCATCACGTATCATCAAAATAATTGCAATTAATTTATCACAAGTGAATCATTTTAAATTTAGATTAAAATTTTTAAAATAATACTTTGAACAAAAAAAAAAGTTCCTCTTTTTATATAATTAATATTCTTTTTTGAATTACAATGAAAGCATTGTTTTAAAATTTAAAATTTATCCTCAATTCTGTCGATGAAGTAAAATTTCATCGTATCCTCCTTGTGTTCTCATAATTGCAGCTCCGCCTTCGAACTTTTATACTCTTTCATCATCAACAACATCATCAACAACATCGGTAAACAAGTGACATATTTGATTATATTGTCTGCGAGTGTATTATTGATGATATATATAATTTTTTTCTCTTCAACAAATTATACTTTATTTCTTTGCTAATTAAAAGGCTAATTAGTTCTTTGAATTCGTTTCAATTAATAATTTATTATGACAAATTAATATTTTAAAAAAAAATTTTTTTTCTTTTTTAATTTTTAGGAGAAATGTTTTGATAAAAATTTAGTATTGTGATTGTTGAAAATTTAAGGATGGGAAAAAACAAACAAATAAACAAATATCATTTGCAATTTTAAATATGATATTGTAATATTTCTTATTATTATTAATTA
>CAKAEH010001416.1:0-65948 GCA_916381525.1 Cercopithifilaria johnstoni
CTTTATTAATTAATTAATTTTATTCACTGTATTCGACAAAGAGAAACTTTATACTTTAGTAAGTGAAGTTCTATCATACATTATGGACAAATAATATTATTAATAATGAAAATGCCTGATAATAAGACAATGATGATAAAAATTCATTGATAAAAACAAATAATATATTAGGCGCAAAATTCATTATGTTTGTTTGGGAGAGGCGACGAAATTCACGTGAATGGAATGATGAAAAAGAGTTGGAAAGTTGAAGGAGAAAAAGATGTGAGACTTTTTGTTTACTCACTCTTTCTCTCAACAATGTCTTTAATGACAGCGATCGTTAGTGGAATGGTATGGATGATATTGCCCTGTTCACAATATAAACCAAGTGATATTTCTCACCGCATCTTAGAATAAAAGTTATTAGGAAAATATTTGTTTTCGAGAATTCCATGTAAATGTACGAGAATCCCGTTTAAATGAAGTCTTTAGAATTAGATCATAGAATGTGCATAGAATTAGTGGAAATCCGTTAAGTTAAATAAATTGAATTAATCCATTAAATAATTTCCTTCCACAAAAGCGTAACGGGAATGAATAACACAGCCTGATGGTCGTATTTTCCTCGGTTTCATTCAGATGCTATCTTGATCACTAAGCCTTAATAAGAATCAATGAAAAAAATAGAATCAATTAGACAGTGTAATATTTGTTAATATAACTAATTAATTTATTAGTGATCTCTTCGTCGATTTTCTTAGTTATCACTATTCTTTTTATTTCAAAACACAAAGAAGAAAAAGTAAACAATAATTTTTGTTTTAAAATATTTCTGAGATCATTCATTAGAGAAAATAAATGACTAACGATGATTACCCGTATATAAATCAATAAAAATTAATGATTATGAATAATTCCCACCAATTATTAAAAGCAATAATGACTGTAATAAAAAAAGCATAGGTAAAAAAATTAGAGAATGAATTGTAGCGAAGATGAAAATTGATTTGTAGAAAAATGATAAATGCTGATTAATTCTTGAGATTACAGCAAGAATTTAACTCTTCCACTTTTAAGAAATCTATGAAGCAAAAATTTATATGTAAATTTTGAGAAAGTAACAATAAGATAAGGAGAAGATATGAAGAGGAATATATAATAGAAATAAAGAATAGAGAATAGAATAATGAAAATGAATAATTTCAAGCATTTCAACCTATCTGTACAATTTTTACATGAAAATAAAACAATGAATTCCAATTTAATTCACTCAACTTGAATGAATCATACATGTATTTCCTTTTTTCTATAAGGACAAAAACAACATTATGAATTTAATTTGAATTTCAAGTAAAATTTCAAAATGTGATGTGTGTAAAGTTTCATCAGCGAGCAATTTTGTGCTTAATTTAAATGAATTTTTCTTGCTTTGGATTAAATCAAATTTGAAATATAAAATCCATAGTTTAATTAAATAGAAGTCCTTTGTAGTAAATGTTCCACAGATAAGAATGAAAGATCACTTCTGATGAACTGTTTGTTGTTGGAATACATTTAATGATCAATTATCATCATAACATGACTGGTTGAATTTTTACCGCATAATCATACGCTCTGCAAACAAATCAAAAAAAGAAAGTGGAAAGTTTCAGATAAAATGAACCTTTTCTGAAATTCAGAATTATCACTTAATAGATTCATTCGATGATACAAAAGAATTTAAAAGAAACTATCAATTTTTGGAAAGATAAAAGATATTTTTAAAGCAAAATATCAATATCTGAAAATTTTTTTTTAGGAAAACTTTTTTTAGCAAAATAAATTAATGAATATTGATGAAAATAAAAATTATTAGGTATATTTTCTTGTGATTACAGATTACAAATTATACTTCTTAATAAGGGAAAGATGAGGAAGTTTAGGGTTTGCTGTAAACTATAAATTTAACTTAATCATATGATGAGAATCATCTCTATGAATTAGGCTTTGAAAAAGGAAGTTTAACTTTAACTTAAAAATTGAAAAGTTGAAAATGGATGAATTAACATACTAAGAAAAAACAACACAACACCGGCTATTAAAAGTGTTATCCATAATGATTGTATAGGTTGAATTGTCTGACTCAGATAGACATCAGGTAACAAATGATCGGCTTGAGCTTCATCATACACCATTCCTACTGAAGCTGGCGCACGTTTGATTTCCTATGAAAAATGCATCTAATAAAAAAAAAGTAACAACACTTATGCAGGATTAACTTTTTCAACAAGAATCTAAAATTAAAAGAATATAAGCCCTAATTTTTTAAGATGTTTTAGTTTTGAGAGGAGAACAGAGTTTGCATTTTACAAATGCTAATAGCCAACAGGCTTACCTGTTCAAATTGGATCAGTTGTCTCCAGAAGCCAATATTAGGTCTAACCAATGGCCTCTTAGAAAGCATCAAGAAATAAGCATCACGAAGTGTTTGACATCGGTATTTGGTAAGGTAAGCGAGACAAATTGTCGCTGATCGTGACACACCAGCAACGCAGTGAACTAATACCGCTCCACCACCCGTTATAACTGTTTCTATCTGCAATTTCAAATACTTGCCTTTTTTTGGAATGAATTAATCATCGAAATCCTCAACAATGTTAAATTACTGAATTACTATGGTAAATCGTTCAGAAATAGTACTGGCAGTATTATCATTCAAATGCTTCGATAGAATGAAAATTTTCAAAGTTGGCCGTACTGACAGCGAGCTGCAGAAATCGTTGTATTCGGACAGAATATTTTCAAATGTTATTTAAATACTTGAATATGATTAGTGCAAATGATTACTTCTTCATATTTTAAACGATTTCATTACAGTCAGTTTCAGATTAAAGCAAAAGAACAAGAAATTAGTGATGGGCCTTTAGCCTAGAGGATTTTAGCTAAGCCTTTAGCCTAGGATATTTTTCCTCAAAGCGTATCTATTTTTTATTACTTGTTTATAATGATCTTATTGAACTCTTTTAGTTTACAAACCTGACATGAACACGTATGATGCGTGTAATTGATGGAAATAACATATGACGTATGACAGCGTGTATTCTCATTTCTTTCATGTAAATATTAAATATGCTAAAATTTCATATGACTATTGGTAGTAGAAAACTCTCCCAACCTCTCGGAATTAAGTTAAGACGTATTTGATGCGAATTTAAATTCTAAAACAAAAGAAAAAAGAATGCATTCATCCAACCTGATCACTAACAGCTTCAAGATGAGGATAAATATCAGCTTCTGGTGTATCATCGATCCATAATTTCATGCGGGGTATATTCCCCAGTGTTTTCAAATTAGGAACCTATAGAAAGCATAAAAATTGTAGGTTTTTTTATAAACTTTTGCAAAAAAATTTTATAAACTTTTGCTCATTCATCAAAATTCCGAAAATGAGTTTTCAACTCAAAGAATCAAATTTTTTCTACAATTCATCGGTTAAGGATTTGTTGTTCAACGAAACAAAATTAATGTTTGTTGGGTGAAATGTTTGTTTTCTACGATTGAGTGATTACTTTAATGTTTACTTATTTAATACGCATTGAATGAAGCAAAAGTAATGAATATTTTTCATTAAGAAAATTCAAATATTATTTGAACGAATATATTTGCTTAAAAAGAAGTTAATTTGGACAGGTCGTGAAATATTTTTTGTAAATTAGTTATAATAACATACTGTGATGAAAGATATTAAGGCCATTTAGCAACTGAGGCCAAGCAATTTTAATAACTATATCATCCTTTTGAGACAAATAGCCAAGAACTATCAGCCAAGGAAATCAAACAATCTTAGCTTTTTTGGTCTCATAAAAATTTCTTGAAGTATAACCAACTTCATTAGTTGTATTAATGATCATCGTTATTCCATTCTTCTCAATATTATGTCGGTTTAATTCACTAATGCCACATATGAAAAGACCGGGTACTAATTGCGTTAATTTGGCATATTCCGGATTAACCTGATATGATACTGTCTGCATCACCTGCAATTGACATTTGTAACACGGATACTTTCCAATTCCACTAAAATGCTCTTTCGTAAATAAATAAATAAGAGTAAGACTTTCATTTAAATTGTTAATATTCGTAGATAAAATTAATATATAGCATATTTATGATTTAAACAAAGAAAAATTATGTCTCAAACTAATCACATCTGATGTAACAATGTCTTATCTATACTTCAAAAATATAAATTTTACCTTCCCAATGAAAGCCTATGAATGCAGCAAAGTTGAAATGATATTTGCATAGTACTGCTATCATCTTATACATAATTTACAAATATCAAAGCTGCCTTATACGTTGAAGTACATAAAGGTTATATTCATGCGATTATTCATTAAAGATGACAGGAACCAGTTAAACAAAACTTTCATGTGACTTGTTATTTATAAAAATAATATTTCCTTATGCAAGTTCTATATGTCTATAAGTAACTGAATTAGTTTGTTAGTTAATTCGTAATGAACATGTTTATTTATCTATCGCATTTTAGATGGTTCGGTATAATTTAGGTATTTGCTAACTATTTCAATTGCATTATAGAATTAAAATAATGTCACAATCTTTAATAATTTGATAACAATTTACAAAAATAATTTACTGATGAAAATTAACAAATTTAAAATCAAAAAAGTATAATTAAATCAATTTTTGGTTCCTTATTTATATACTATAAAGTTAATATATTAAACATATTTATAAGGGAAATTTCGAACTTTCATAAAACGACAAAATAAGAAATAATTTGTTAGAATAAAATGATTTATTAATTTTAAGGCATCTAACTTATTTTCAGATAAAATATTCAAAAGGAAATGAAATATTACCTAAAAGTTGTTGTTAACTCGACAAAATATCCATTTCTAATATTATATGATAATTTCAGGTGATAAATACATATTACTTTTCACTTCCGTCCAACTGAAATGATTGAAACTTATTGATTTTTAAAATAGAATATATCCAACAGATATAAATAAAATCGATTATTAATTTTGAACAATATAATAAATTTCCACCAATCGCATTTTTTTTTTAAAAACATCAGAAATGAGAACTAATTTAATTAATTGAAAAGATTATAAATAAGTTTTCCTCAATGAGTTCACAGATTTAATCGACGTTTTTATCAATCTCTTATCGATGAAATTTCCAATAGGTATAAAAATATTTTTTGGACAAACATTTAACTGTCTTAATCACTACCTTATCTATCTTATTGACAAAGCTTTATCTATCAAATACTACTAAACTTCAATTAACCGAAATAAAATTTTAATTTCGAAACAGAAAATTAAATAAGAATGGAAAAAAAGGTAGTTGAAAGGCCCTAAAAAGTACCAGAAAATATAGCAATGGTTGAAAACCATATATTGTGTATATATAAGTGATGCGCGAATAGTTCACTGCGATCAAAAGTTCCCATACATAGTATATTGAGAATTATCAAGAAATAATTCGGATGATTTCCAGAATATTTTTCACTATCCATAAAATTATTTAACCTATCTTTATCAGCTATAACTTTATATAAGCATTTACATCATTCATTCCAGTTCTTTGCGCTCAGTTATTTAGTGTATCGCCTGAGAGTAACTTTCATTCAAGTTTTCATACAAAGGAATTTTGTATGTTAAATTGTGAAGGAATTATGGTACTCAATTAGAACGATAAAAAGCTAAATGCAAAATGAAATTTTTAAATTTTTTGAAATATTGTTTTCAAATTTTATTCAATAGAAATATTTGTGTAAAATTTTAATGGCTTATTTTGTAGGATTTTGGATAACGTTTATGATTTTTTCTGTCAATAACTTATTAAAATAACTTTCTCTTTCTTCATACTTTGAGGGATTACTTGAAGTATTGCAAATAACTTCCTAAATGCGAACCATTTCTTCGATTTTAAATATGGCAGGAAATTTGAATGAAAAAATGTTCCGCATAGTTTTGTGCAAAAAGGTATATCAAATGAAAATTGATGTCGTAATGATTGATATATGTTCGGAACAAACCATTTCTAATGCAACAGCGATAGAAATAGCTGTATAAAAACATGCAAGAAAATTCCCATATCAAAATGCAATGAATTTATTAAACTGAAAAGAAGAGAAGTTGTAAATTGCAGAAAATATTAAATGCGCTCTTGATTGTTGCTAGTTGTCAAACTTGAAAGTTTGCAAATATTTGTTTCTCAAAATTCAACCGAAAGAAATATCTCATATTTTCCCAATTCTAACCAAATTTCATCTTCGATAAATTAAGCCAACCTTCTTGGATAACATTAGAGACTTAAGCGATTTCAATTTTCAACATAGAAGCAGTAAAAAAAATTGGGTTATCTCTTATAATTAATGAAAGCTAAATTGTTTTAAGCTTAGAGCTTTGCTGATTATAACAAAATAATTCAATCTTATCTATAAGAAGATGAAATGGACATTCAAATTGCTTTATTAAAATAGTATATCTTCTCTGCAATGAATTCCTGATATCAAAACTGGAATTAATAAAGTAATACAATATAAAAATATGTTGAAAATTTTATAGCTAAATAATTTCAAAAAAGAGAAGCGGCAAATGGAAAAGGAATAAAATGTGAAAATTATTATTAAAAAAGAATGCATTCGTAAATATGTTTTATGGTAGGTAATTTGCAACAAATATTATTTTATAACCAATAGGGAATTTCTTGGAACCATCACATTACAGTTAACTAAATCATTTTATAATTAATTCAATACGAACTTTCATTACCTCTAATTACATTAACTAAGATTTTGAAAAAAGAAACAAAAAGAAAGGTTGATACATAAGGGAAGAGAAATTAAGCTGATATTCTAAATTTAAAATTATCCGTCTGTCTAAATTTTTTATCTCTCATAATTTCATTCCCAAAATATTTTCCTATACACATCGTAGCTTTATCAATTAATTATCCAATCTGCTATAAATTTTAATTTTTCAAACATATCACATACAAAGTTCGACATATATAATGTTACCTTATAATCTAGACATAGTTCATCGTGGATTTTGAAATCTTTTCTTGACAAAGTTTGTAAATCCTAATGAATAAATCAATGGATGTAATGACAGTTTCTGAAAAAATACTGATAGCGATGGTAATAATGATAAGGATAGCCGTTGTTAAAAGCAACAATTTTATGCAAAATCATTTTTATTAGAGGGAAATGAAAGGATTGTTGTGATTACCAGCCATTTTCACATTTTCTATCAATTTCCGCTCTGAATTTTACATCGATGAATGACACGACAAATTCACGTGGACAATTTAAGCAATGGGTTGTAGAAGAAAATGTAAAAAGCAGCGGAATAAATCAGCGATATAGGCCTGGCTTAATTAGGCTTGACTAATTGTGCTTTCCCATTGTGTCATAGTTGCATTATCTTTTCGTGCGAAAAAACGTAAATAATCCCTAATTGATGAAAGCAATCAATACATTCTGTCTTGATATTTTTTCAGGAATCTTTACTATTAAGCAACAATTTACTAGTTATTTCCGAAAAAAGATCGGTCAATTTTAAAATTAAATTAAAAATATTAAAATTAGATTAGGAAAGATGAAGAAAGGAAGAAAATTAGGGGTAGATTGAGATTTAGCAATAAATATTAAATAAACAATCCAGAGATGTATCGGAGAACTACTCAGACATCACATTGTATGTTATGTTTAGCCTTATTGGCTTTGTTAGACATCGAAGTTTCATTGATGCCGTAACTGCTCTCCGGTTGATGAAAATATTTACGCAATTATTCTAATTTTATTATAGTGACTTATTGATTCAGTTGATATATACAAGTTTTTAGAACTTATTGATTCATTTTGTGATATATGTCGTGAATCATTGCATTAACGTGAAACGGATGATATCACCGATCAAGTATGCGCAATATATTCATTTAAACTAATCAATGTTTTACCATTTCAATAATAGCTACATGTTTTATTGCTTCATTTGATGACAATCAGAATGAATGAAAATATTTTTATCGAAATGCTACATATTAATTTAATAATAACACAAACAAATAATGACCACTGACAATAATACTACATTATTTTAATAGTTCTATTCTTGTATTTTAGACATTATTTTTGCATGCTGTAGTTTTGTTACATTAGTAATAAATCAAAATTTGCGCCTTCACGGAATTAGAAAACATTTTATGCTAATAAATTTTAACTTTAATTTCATGCTAATTTATCATTTTACACTGATTTGCGTATGCGATCGATAAAAGGCATTGTAACACAGTTTATAAATTGACCTCCTCCCTAGCTATTTGTTCGCAAATTAAACAAGCTATTGGAAAATAAAAAAGTCACCGCCACGACGACATTCCTGTAAACCACTTAATGCTCAACAAACAAAGACGTTTGAAATATGTGAGACCGGAATGCAAATATCAATCTCATAGTTTTTCCATTGCGAAATTTTATCATTTAGTGGTGATTGCTTCGCTATTTTTCTTTCTCTCATCTTCTTCTAAAATGGAAAGATTACTGTTCGTATCTATCATTGATCAATCATATCATCGCAGCTTATTTATATCAATGTTATGGCAAAACTTTAGGAAAAAATATGCAAACCTTTAATAGCCTGTTTTTTCCATCGATCTTTATTCTCGTGCATGAATTGCAACCATGGAGTTGGTATTTCCAATTTTCCAGCCTGATTTAGAGGTAAAAAACGGAATGAATTGTTTGTTTCATTGTCGTTTATACTTTCTCTGACAGAAAACAAAAGTTAATTATCACTTTTCTTGCATAAAGTAGGAATAAAATAGAATAAGTAAGTAATTCAATTCAATATTTAATGAAAATTCAAATATTTTTGCAAAGATTTCAAGTGTTGGAAGGAAAAATAAGTTAGGAAAACTTTGGTAATATGCTGAATTTATAAAGAAATTTATAAAAACCTTTTATAAAATTTCACTAATTTCACTAAATTTAACAGCCATTAAAAGTTGGCCAATATGTTTGAATGGCAAAATCTTTCTTCAAAATTTTTACAACAATTACTATTTAAATTCCTTCTTTAATAAATCTTATTATCAATAAGAATAGAACAAACGTTTCTGATTCCTGGGTGATATCAACATTTGATAACTGTAAATTGAGATTCTCAAGTGGTAAAAAAGTATTCGGTGATCGTAATGGTACCAATGGTTCAATTATTTTGGTGAACATTTCTCCACAAATAATCATTGTTGGTTCAACAATAAAATCAATAAAACCTGTCAATTTTAGAAAAAAATTTGCATAAAAAGCATATTGAATAAAGCATTTTTTAATAGCGAAATTTCTTAATAGAAATAAGATATTAATAAGAATTATTGGAAATTTCTCGTTAAGAAGGAAAGATTTGTATTTTTCATTTTCATAAAGTTTATTTCTTATTATTTATAGGTTTTGGTGTAGCATTTCCATTTCCATTTCATTAATTTTGTTTTTGTTTATTATCAAATAAATTACAAAAAAACAAATAAATTATTCAAATAATAACCAATTTGTGAATCAGCAACATGTACAGTATTTCTATCACAAAGAGGCGAATACGGTAGACCCATACTGGCTTCAAGATCACCCTGGCGAAAAAATTCTTCAAGAACACCTTCAGTCCATCGAGAATGTAATTCCCATGGTTTCGAGGCATGTGATATATCACAAGCATGCACGATGAGGCAAACAGCTTTAGTTTTATCAATACTAAAAGAATAAACGATTTAATTTTAGGTAAATTCTTATGATCCACATTTTCTCAACTTTCTCGACCATTTCGTATTACAAAATGATACTAAGATCATAAAGTTAAGACAACAATTGATACTCAAATTGATATGAATGAATTTTCCTTACCCTTCAGATGATGATAACATCGCTCTCATCGTTTTAATTTGCGCAAAATGGCTTGACATATCTGTTGCGAGTACGATTTCAATCAATAAATCACGTAACTCTCTGGAAAATTCCAAGTAAAATGAAATTTCATATAAATAATAATCACTTTTAGATTATGAGTTTAGAATAAGATGAGCTCAACATATATATATATATATATATATGTGTAAAGTGAACGGTAATAAGAGAAAGAAAACTTTACCTGAATTCTTCCCTGCTTAACATTTTAAAGATATTTTTATCGTCTTCTTTCAATAAGCGAAAAGATGCGCTAACATGATGATTTTCCAGAACATTTCGATCATTATATATCAATGCATAATGCGATCTTAAAGATCAATTCAATTCAATTTTTGGATGGAATAATTAACCAAAATTTCGGTAACAAACAAACAATTGCGCGTCATCGATAATTTATAACTGACCTCTGCTTTAGACATTTTAATATACCATACACAGAGAAATGTTCACATACTTTACTATAAGCTCATCTACAGGTAATTAATTTTTTGGTAGTTCTCTCATTGGTAACTGGCTGATAATGATTTTTCAGATTTTATAGAAAAGTCAGGAAACTGAAATCTGTCATTTGATCAATCCTAATCCTCAGCGCAACTGATTCTTTCGAAAGTTTTACTTCCGAACTCACATATTATGATTTCCAATATCATCATTCTCTTCCCATTATATGATTATATTCTTACTTAAATACGAATGAATTTTCAGCCTTCTGATAAAAAATCGGAAACTTCTAAAAAGTTATTTGTTTATATATTTTTCAGCTTTTCCAGCTTTCTCTTCATGCATCTGATTTAAAAATAATATTAAATAATCCATTAGCCCAATAAAACTCGAAAATGTTCAAGCAGAGAGAATAAAATGAAAAGTTAAATCAACTCATATTCATTAACTCATATTCAAATTAACTCAGATTGCAAAAATAAATAAATAAAACAGACCCAGCTTGTATATGAAAATTATTTGTGTGACCTGTATGCTGATAATCATGTATCATTGCACCAAATATAACTGCCAGTATATCAAGATCTGATAAGCTTGTCTATAACTTATCTCAATCATCTAATTTAACTTTAATATTAAACACATAATACAACAGTATTTAACCTTTCTTTCTTCAATTCATCGGTTATAAAATGGTTCAAGTACCAAAATGCTATTTGCAGGAACTAGAAATCATATAGGTCCAAAATATTAAAATGCTAAATGGTACCATATATTAAGAAAAAGAAAACATACAGCAAAACCAGTCTGTGATAACATGAAATGTGACGAAGCAGTTACATCAGCAGCATGAACAATGTTATGATATGGATTGTTATGCTTACTGTATCCAACTTCCAATGCTCCAATGTAATTTTCAAGTGTCTTCACTGGGATCTGTTACGTGACAGTCATCATCATAGCACATATATATACATGTATATCAAAAGATAATACTAAAACTTTTTTAAAGCATTTAATTCAAAAATTTATAATTAGAAATTATTGAAAATGAAATAGGAACCTTGTAACGTTCAAAGAAATGATATCGGTTGAATAATTCCAGGCCAACATACTTTAATGCATGCCCTTCTGATACTTCGTTTAATCGAAAGCAATCAAATGACCAGCTATTCAGATTCTGTAGGTTTTTTTTTCCTTCTACTTATTTCACTTCTATTTTGAAATTTCATAATTTTTTCTGAATTTTTTATGAAAATAATATCGAAGTATTTCTATTTCAGTGTAAGTAATTTGGATATAATAGCAATAACTTACTTGATTTGATGAAATTATTGCAAATTCATTCATTATTATTTATTTTGATTTTAATTTATTCATAATTGTTATAATTGAGAATTTTTAATCGATTGAAATTTTTGCTCGAAATATCTTTTTATCTTTAAAATTTTTGAAAACGACAATAATTGGGAAAAAGAACAAAAACCTTCATCAACGCAGCAATTTCTGGTGGTGTTGAAATAAGAAGTACTTGTGATTTTCTAAACATTCTGAAAACAATGAATGAATTTTCACATATTACTGGAATGCATCTCATGCATATGTTATAATATAGGAGAAATGCTTACTTGTTAAAGAAAATTCCTGTCAGTATGGCATTAGCTACCGATTTAAGTTTCGGTTTTTCACGTTTTAAATTGGCCGATTGCATTGTAAATGTTGCTGCAAGCCATTCGCGGACTTCATCAGAAACTGATTCCGGTTTAACATCTACTAAATCATCTTCCTCATCACAGATGTGCCTGCAAACCAAGCAAAAGTAATATGCGCTTTGACTTAATTAGCTTTTATCTTTCAAATGAATTAAACGGAATGCGCAGAAATAAATGTGAAGATGGAATTCTGTAAGCAATATCCGTTAAATCATTTTCTCAATGCATTAAAACAATTATGTGGCTTCAAATAGTTTTCAAAGTTCAAGGGATGCTTTATAGATTTCAATGCAATAAGTACTTTGAAGCTTAAGCGACTGATCGTGACTGTTTCTTACGAAAATTCTTGCACAACCACTTCATTGAATTTAACCTCAATTAGTGATTCAAGGCTTCCAATCCCCAGTCTTCGGAACTTTTATTCAGAAGCGAAGAGAGGAAGCTGAAACTTCCAGAAATTTGTCTTACTACATTTTATTGTTATCCAATCGTTGCAACTCTCAAACCGGAAAGATCCGTCTTTTCAAGCTGATTAAGGCCCTTACATATGGCAACATTAAAAGTAACTTTCCGAAATTGACGTGAGTTCAATTGATTGTTCTAATCAGACGATTTAAAATTTGAACTTGCGGGACTGATAAACACAGTTCTTATTATATGAGACTAACAATCATTTCCTTCCTCCACTTCCTATCTTTTTAAATAGATGCCTTCCAATCTCATTAATATTCAGTAACAGAGATATTATGTGTCATCGATATAATTAATATTTAGCCTAATATGGACGAACAAAAGAATTTGATTACCTGATTCCATCCGTATGCTCAGTTTCTAAGAGTAAAGCCGCATATTCAAGATTCTTCTTGAGATCATCCATCGAAAGTTGACCGCAGTTAAGTTGATGTAACACATATCGTAGCCTGAAATTTTACCTATTTCAATGATATGAAATCGATGTTTTTCAAATAATCTATATTACTAATACAACAAAAAGTTTCGTATACAATTGAAAAATACATTCAAAATAAAGAAATTAAATTATAAAGAGGAAAATTTAAAATTTTAGAAATTTATAAATGGTTTGACTTTACTCACCGGCATGCATGTCTTTGTATTGCAAGACGGTGAGATCCATAAGAATCGTCATGCATTATGTTTTGCACTTATTGCAGAAAATATGAAAAGAATTCAAATTCAAATTTATTGTTTCTAATGAATGAAACAACGATGCTTCCACGAAGAAATATATTTATTGGAATGAATTCATTCCAATTTCAATTATAAAAAAACTAATCGGTAACTACAATTATTTCAATTTGTTAAAATAATCAAAGAAAAGAATTTGGAATATTTCCTACGAAACTTTCCATATGTTAAATATAGGATGAAAAAGTGAACGTAAATGACGCGAGCGAGAGCATCTAACTGATAATTTAGCAGATGAAGTGAATCTCCATGACTACAACTATTATTGCAATCTTTTTATTCATACTTTTAGATGAATCAATTGGACAATGTTATCAAATATGACTTCCGTACAAGGATGATAATCCATTTCCATTTAGGATATAAATTTTGTTCCGAGTGAAAAATCAATCGATCGTGATATTTTATAAAGCGTGATTAGTTTCAAGTGAATGCGATATTACTGAACAGCTAATATGAATGTATTTACATAATAATGATAACAATCATGATAATGCACTGAAAATTGTGATAAAATTAGCTTCAAATGAAAGCAAATAGTGAAAGTGATTTCTGATTAGTCTTGTTGGCTGATTCGTAAATTAAAGTAAGTAAGGTAGCAAAATTTAAGAAATATAAGTGCAAAGAAGTGAGAAAGTTGTTATTTAAGAATTGAAGGATTAATATTAACAGCTTAGGCACTTTAGCAGGTGTTTTATAATTATATTAAAACAAAAACGAAAAATTAAGTGAAAATAAATTTCGACTTTCGAATAAAAGTATTGTTGTTTATCATTGCTGCAAGGAAGAAATAAAACTGAAAACTGATTTACAGACAGTTAATTTGCAGGAATAATAATCGGTAATCGGTAAAGACGGAATTTAAAATATTTTCGGGTTTTAAAAAACAGATTAAATAAGAAAATTTATATAAAAAGTTATAAATATTGCGATACATTTTCAAATATTTTATTATTCTCTAAAATTTAACATTTCTATTGCCTAACATTGATTAGAAATTTAAAATATATATTCGGATAATCTTATTAGGAAAGGATAGCATCTCCAAATGATTCATTATTTTTTGGGAAGCATTTACTAAATGAAGGAGTAGGAAAGTATATGTACGTATGTGTATGTTTTAGCAAATGGTCAAGTTTACTTGATGGACAGAGTTTTGGAACAATGTTTAGAATAACTTCACATTTAAGCTGTTCAAGATATAAATAATTAGCTCTTAATGAATTTTCAGGAATAGATAAATGTATTTATTTCTTCTTTTTATTTCATCGATACATAGAAATTCTTTTTTTTGGATTAAACAAGATTTTATGAATCAATAATTTATATTTATTTACCATCAACTTATTTAAATAATAGCATATTTTAATAATTTCAAAAGACAACAATTTACTTTTACTTAAATAATTTTAAATGAGTAATAAATGGATTCGTAATGAATCAATAAAATTTCAAACAAAAATTAATGTTATCAACAAATGCATCTGTCATAATTATCAATTACTCCGTACATTCAATGATACTATAATTAATGTGTTTAATAGAACAGCGATCATCAATGCTGAATAAATTATTATTTAATTCAAATGAATTTTAAGCAATTAAATACATCAAATTTTTATTCTGCTATCACCATATGCTATTATTCGATCATTTTCTTCACAGGTTTATTAGGAAATAAACATTTTTATTAGATATCAAACATTATATTAGCTTTATAAAGCAATACACAATGGGTGGACAATTTATTTAATATATAATTTACTTACTATAAATTAATAAAAGTTTTATTTAATTCATTCTTTTATTATTTCTACAAATGCAAAAAATTTCTATCATAAATATTATTGAGATCCAAATTAAGCAACATTTCTGTATGTTTTTTATCGACTGGCAGTTATTTCATTTATTTTTCAAATTTTAATTGAAATTTAAATTTATAGTTTAATTTAAAGTCTATGAGAGAATCATTGAATTTTTCCATTAAGAAAATTGAAAATAATAACGAACACTTAACTGATCAAAATAAAAAATCATTTATTGCAATTACGATGATTAGCTGATTGATATAATTAATGCATTTCATACAATGACTTATTGGAAAGGAAAAATGTCAACATATTATCTTCACAAATGTGACACTAATCCCGTTGATTTAGAATTTAGAAATTGGAATGAATTTTTGATTTTCCAATAAACAATCCAAATGAGGGAAAAACATTTTCTAACTTACATTCATTTAGTAATAATTAATGAGCAGAAAAATGATTGATATTATACGCTGCCATTTCATTTGTTTATCTTTCAATAATTTATTTCTTTATTTCAATTTATATTGAAAATTATCTTTGTTTTGTCTCATTTAAAATCATTCGTTTTTTAATTGAAATTCGATTTTACCTTAGAAAATTCTTATCTGAATGAAATTTTATTTTAAATATGAGATTAATCATTTTGTGTACAGCCGACTGTCCCTTAATTAATTAGGAGAAATGATTTTCTATTTCGATAAATTAAGCAATCGATAATTTATTTTATCTTTTTGCTTGTAGCAAAAAGTAATTTTTGATGGAAGAATATTAAAATAAATTAATAAATTTATAAAGTTTGAAATTTATTAATTATTTTTATTTTTTATTAGAAATTAAATAAAACAATCAATTGGGTTTAATTCGGTCATTTTTTTCAACTTTTCATTCAAAAATTAAAATCTTCGAAATTAATCAATGCCAAAATAATCTTTTGTTTATGAAAGTTTTCTAATAAACTTTAACAAAATAATCAATAAATGTAAAGGATTAGAATGAGGCCTGTCGTTAATTAGAATGAGGCCTGTCATTATAAATAATTCATTTGCCTAATTCTTTGACAACGATATGACAAAAATTTGCAATTTTACAGAACTTTTTGATTTGAGAACTATTAATTTTGCGTAATATGGCATATAATAACGATGGATTATATTGAAGTAGAAAAAGATATTTCTATTACTTATTGATTGATTTCAATACAATGATAACAGTGATAATAATTTAACAGGAAAAAAAGAGATGGATTCATTGTTTTAAGAAGGAAAGAGATAAATAAATAGTTGAAAGGATGGATGGATGGATACTGTAGGCTGTCAGTTTTTTTGACAAAAATTAAAATAAATTGTTGTAAGAACGGAAAATTTTTAAATTCTTCAAAAAGTCAATTTTTCTTCAATTCAAACAAATATTTTTTATCTTTAAATTATAAATTTCTTTGATAAAAATCACAAATTAAACAATTTTCCTTTCAAATTAAATAAAAAAATAATATTTTTTTTAATAAAATTTATTTAGAAATTAGATATTATAGGAATAAGATATATTTATTTAAATAAACGATAAGCTTTAAATGATATTTATAAGTTCTCTAATTCATTTAAGTAAATAATCTATTTTATTCCTATGATATCTAATTCCCGAAAACAAAGCCCACGAAAAAAAAATGAATCGAATCTATTGGGAAATAGCGTAAATTGAAAATTCCTACGAATGAAATTATCAATAATAATTCATTGTTTATGTTTCTAAAATTAATTTAATTCAAAACAAAACAATATTAACTTGCTAATAACATCAAATAACTATACGACAATTAAAGAGAATGTAAATATGTGTGAATGAATGAAAAACATTTGGCTAAAGAAGAAATTTGAAATGACTTGTGAAAGCTATTGCAATGATAATTGGCAAAATTTTTTGGACATAAAATTGTTCAAATCGATCATTTTCTTCTTTTCTATTTCTATTCTATTTGTTATAGCTATTTTGTGATGTGAAAGATAAGATTGTTTTTACATATCAATTTTACATGCCTTTTACACTTATTTCTCTGTTAAATATAAAACAATGCCAATGAAAAAAATTAATAAAATCTATTGGGAAATTCTCATTCGATATGAAATATATTTCGATAACTTCTCGTAAGTTAGTAATGATTTGTTGAAATTTTTGATTACTATCATCTAAGAACATTTGATGGGTAATATAACAGTAATCGGTAAACCGATTACTGATATATCGGTTTTATATCGATAAAAAAAACCAGTCATATGATAACATATCAGATAGAAATGGACAATGATCACATATCAGATGAATGATCAATCATCAATGATGATGGTCTGATGAAAATATATTGGTTATGAGATGTGGAAATCGCAGGAAGTGAAACTAAAAAAAGGCTTTTTTTTCTATATTAAATAAAAATAAATTAAATGGTGAACTCAGCAAAATTTTTTTCAAATTATTTGACCTCTTGTAGTGGACAGATCTCGTTGGCTAATTCGAAATCTCCGCTACTATACAAATTACGGCTATTCAATTATTCAAAATGACTTCCTCAAATTACTTTTTGTGTTTATAAATTCTTGCTACCTATCTTTCACATATTGACGATATCTATCCAGCAAATAAACATTAAATATGTTATGAATTAATTATATGTTATGAATTAATTATATCTTTTAAGCAAAATATTATCACTAAAATTTAAACTTTTTAGTAGCTTATTGGAAAATTTCATTCTCATATCGTTGATTGTTAGCATAAATAAAGTAAGAATGGCAAGAAAATGAAAAAGAATAAATTTATTTTCTGTCAATTATTTTTTTAAATTCCTACTAACTAATAAAAAATATAATTTGTTTTTGCAACTAAAACTTTATTACTGTGAAATATTATATCAAATGGTCTTTAAGTATTGATATCAGTGATATCACTGATACCAGCCATTGTGAAACAGAAACTGTTAACATTTAGATATGTTAATAATTTGAATTTTAAAGAATATATATATATATATATATTAGGTGTGCTTGCATTAAATGATAATTTGAAAAGAAAAAGCAGAATTAATTAGCTTAGAATAAGCTGACTAATTTTGCTTATAAATGTGGCAATTGTATGTTTTACCCTAAACTTTTAATTCATTCATCTCTTTTTTCCCCTTTAGAGACTTTTATTATATATATGAAAGAGGAGTGAGTAAGACAATAAAGAAAAAAATATTTGCACAAAAAATATTTTATCACAAAAGTTGGAAATCAAATCTTCCAGATAAATTTAATTATGATTAGATAGCCTTACTTTTCAAGTTCAATTTACGAATTCAACTCCTCTTTATTTTGATCAAAATTTATTCATATTATCGGTAGAATCATTAACCTAGTTCAGTGATCATAAATTTATACTAACTTTTAACTCTGCACACAACGTAACTTTATTATTTGCTATGTTAATAGTATAAAAATTGCATTTGTAAAAATAACCTAAAAATGAAAAATAATTTGAAGGTATTTCCTGGATGGTTACAATTGACAAATTTGAAACTTTTCACATCATATTTTAATAATCCTTAATTTTAAAATGATAATTAATAATACTTTGCTGCTTTTTTTTCTAAAAAATTCAGAGAGATATGATATGATAAGGAATAGGAATAATCAATTGGAAGGTATTCTTATGTTCTTTTCATCTCTGATTATCACATAATTTCGGAAGTTTCTAAATGAAATTAATTTCTCTTGTTTTTGAAAAAACTATCAGATGAAAGAGGAAGAAAAAGTTCAGAAAATAGAAAATTTCCTCTTATCCAAATAATTCAGCTCGCAATAATGATAATTCCAACTTTATCATGCAATATTATGTTACAGCCGCCAAAATGGATGAGTATGGAAGAATTGATTCTGCCAAACTTTTTTGTGGATGTGAACTATGACCCATTCCATGGGAATAATTTACAACCAGTGACTGGTTCAGAAAGTACTGTTAGCTATTTTGAGCGTAGCATTGATTTTTTAAATACGTTAGTTCCTGCTTAAGTTTTATTAATATAAAAAAATCATTTCAAGTTAATACTGCATAAATCGTTCAACAATCGACAGAAACCGCTGGTGTAATTAATCACACTGAGGGTCAAACATTTTAAATTGGAGCAATTAGAGTAGAACGTTCTCATCAACTTCGCCAATAAACGACACTCACGCTTTTTTTAATGCCGAAATTTTCAAATAGATCGTTGTAAACACAGTTTTCAATTCTTAAATTGCACTTCTACAAAAGTCTTAAAATAGAAATCTCATGAGAAATCTCTTCCTTTCATAGTTCATGTCCAAAAAACCACACTCGCCAAAAAAACAATTCCATAAAAAACAAAAACAAGTCATATTATGAAGGCGTATAGAGAATCTTCTAGAGCGAACAAGTATTTCAAAAATTCAAACTATACATTGCTATCTAATAATGGCTGGAATTTTGCAGAATATTGATAAAAGATAAAACGAAAATAATTTGCATCAGTGATACAACATCAATGCGCGAAGAACTCGATAGTTGCAGTCCAAGAATAACTTACTGTTTATCGGCTGTAATGGAAAAGGTAGCAATTTTTGGATAATTACAGAAGCCATATAAGCATTTTCAGTTATACAGGGTGAAATCTAGCATCACGAACAAAAAAGAAAATTATTACAGCAAAAGATTTTGTTTTTGGTTTTTCTAAAACACAAGATGATATGGTTTAGCATCTTGAGAATGTGGATGATAACAGCTGGAAGCTTGGAAAAGCGATTAAAATAATGACTTATCTGAATCAATCAACCAAATTAGATTACCGATTTTTACTCAAAGAACGTAACGACCTATAAGTCAAGTAGCTGCTACCCACAAGTATTCTTTCCTAACACACAAACCACTATTTTATAAATGTATGGAATTAAAGTTTCAAGAAATATATTGATGTGATCATACAAATCTATGTAATGTCAGATAAATTCAATTTCTAAGAGGATAATTGTTCAGAGAGGAATTTTTCGCTTGATTTATTTCACAATTTCTAAACTCCTTTTGTTCACGAATCAAAACGTAAACTTTGTTAAAAAGGGCTAAGATGAGATCATGTTCCAAAACCAACCATGAGCAAATTGAAAAAATTTCAAATCTTCAAATTATAAATTTAATTGCATGCTATGCATCATAGTCTTCATAGTTATATTTATGTAATTAATTAATGGAAAAAAAGTACGGTTTTAAAGTTTGATTTTATTTTGAAAAATCATGCCAAAAGTCACAAAAATTTCTTAAAATCTTTAATAAATTTCACATCACCATTAATATAGATTATGATCAATCGAAAATTGATTTAAATGTCAGTCATAGAATAAAATCATATTCTACTTTATCGCGCTGCTGTTCCAGTACGATCCCTTGGACCATGTGAGTCGACTACTGCTTCGGCCAAGAATAATTTTGCAATATTTTCACTAGTAACCTGAAAATTTTCAGAAGTCATTATGATTTAGTAAGTAATAAATAATTCTCTGCAATAAGCAATTCCAAATAATAATACCGTGAAAACATGAATAAGAAATGATGATTACTATAAAATAATAGTCCATCTGAGAGTATTCTCTTCTAACTAGTCTCGTTTATAATACTTCTTTCTGCTTGCTCAAAAAAAACCAAAATGAAAATAATCAATATAAACGAGCCTCTGCAGCATAGTCAGAATGGGCTCTAGCATCAGATGAACATAGAAAACTTTCCAGCATCCCACATTTGGTTGTTAATTGAGGTGGCTTCATCTTTTTTATATCATCAAATGACAGTGGAGGTTCACCACGAGCTTCACGTTGCTCATTTTCCGCCTGCTGTAGAAAAAACAAGCATCAGGTCAGAGGACTGTGATACAAAAGCTACCTAGACAAGCAGTTAATCAGATCATACACAAATTTGAAGTCAGTAACCCTTTTTTGCATTGCATTGTAAACTGTTAAATCATGACGCTGCTTATCAGCCACATATTTCGTATACGCCATAACCGTTCTATTGAGGTCATCAATATCGCTCATCAACGAACGAAGACATTTTTCCAAAGATCTGTGAAAATTAAAGCGGAAATAAATAACAGTTTAAAAGATTCGTTAAGACAATGGATTTGAAAATGAAGAAAAATCAAAATTTCAACATTTCATAGTATTTTCAAGTAAGAAACCTTCGAGTTCCAAGTTCGAGATGAGAGGATGATCGCTGAATTGCACAACCACCTTCCAATGCTAACTCAGCCAACATCACATTTACTAGGTGACTGTTTTTAATGACCACAGGTAATTCTTCAAGCATATTCTCATATGTCAAGCCCGTTGCTCTTGTACTGAAAAAATCACGAAAATGAATTGAGAAGTTGAAAACAAGCAAGTTGATAACACTCTTTTTTATAAAATTTCTGTCAGTGCATAATAACCATAGAGAAACTATAAAAACATAAGCAGATTACCTCTCCGGTGACCAGTCACCATCTAAACTCATTTCTAAAGCTTTTGCTGATAAACGATAAGCCCGTATGCTCAGCTGTCCTTGACGAGTTTTCACAGGATCTGCAACATTATTTTAAAGAAAGTAATCCACTATTAATTTAGTTCTTCCGTAGAATTTTCAAGTTTTCGAAAAAATCAACTGCTAAATAATAAAACTATTTTTTACCATAAATAAGCACAACCCCATCTGGCACACTTGCTTGATAATCGATTAGTGAATCAATTGTTTCTTGAGCAAAACAGGCGCCGAATGGATGAGCTTGGTAAAATCCAACTAGCTCGTAGTCAATATTCATATCTCTGCAAATCAATAACAGAATATTGCAACAAGTTATATGTTGAAAAATATATCTCTAGAGGGATTGAGTTTCTGAGAATTTAAAAGAATTTAAAAAGAGAGATGGAACCTGAATTTTCGAAGCATATCCAACATTTCCGCCTGTTTTTGCTCCTCATAAAATGCATTGTTTTGCGCTATTTCATCACCATCAAGCATGGGCTCAGCTCTGGCTGTTGGAAAACAATTTGTGATTTCCAAACGACGATCATCACTCGACACCAAACCTTAATTTATGGTTTACATTGAAAACAAGTCAGCATATCAAAAACGTGCATCAAACAAATTAGTGAGTAATATACTGAAAATAAAAGGTTAAAAAATCAGCTGTAAGTAAAAAATTCAGCTATCTAAAAAGAAAAAACTAACCAGTTAACAGCCCTTGACATGCCTCACCAGCTACTTCGTTTAAGCCTGCGTACATTTCTGAGTCAACGTGTTTCACGATTTTCATGACAACCTAAAATATTTACGTAATCTCCTTAATTATAATTCATTTTAAGCATAAAATTTTAGCGCACTGCAGTGCTTTAAAAACATGCAAATATTCCCTTTTAAATTCTCAAAAACAACTCCTCGGTATGAAAAGAAACTCAGCTAATAAATTTCAATAAATTTTAACCGAGATATCTGATAAGCGTATGGTAAATTAAAAAAATACCAAGCTATCTATCTGCACGAACTGTACAATGCTTGGACCTGCAACTGCTGCGGCGACAGTTGACATCGTTCTCAAATTTCTAAAAAATAAATCAAATAAATGAAATTAATAGAGTTAAAAAAATACGATTCTTCAGGCATAGTTAATATGTAAGATAATGTAGCAAGTACATGTGAAAGCAAAATCCAATGCTACCAAACACAGTATCTGCAGAAAATTTATTATTCATACTTCATGACAGCAACATTTCATATTGCACTTTATAACAAAAACATATGACAACAACAAGCTTATTTTACGATTTCCTAAATCTAACTCTATTATGCTTGGATTGTAGAAATTTTTCAGTTCAATTCGGTTTAATTTAGAAAAAGTGTAAACTGCTCAAAATGTTTCAATTGTTTATAGAAACAAATATAAACGAACACTATGAGCACCAAATGGCAAAGTCATTGTTTACATGGGAACAGCGTGAAATGTAACGAGTGTTCTATACAAAACATTTCACATACAAAATATTTCACATTCCGTATGCACTTTAGTTAATAGCTCAAATTTAGATAATTTGAGTTGAAGCTCTCACGTAAACAAAGTTAATAATAACAAGAAAAACATAAATAATATAAAAAGAATTGGTAGCAAATAATAGGACTTGCATGAGCATATCATCAACAGTTCATTACCGAATAGGTAAAAGCAAACATTGCAATTCCACAATCCCAAGACAATCAAAAATATAAAAATAATATCCAAAATGGATAAACTAAAAGAAATATCACAAAATCCTTAATATAACTCTGGTTTTGCAACTAATAACAATTTTTCCTGAAGCGTCTGAAATTAACTATCTGTGTATATGTAAAATTATCGAAATCTTCGGTAACTGATGGAAATGTAACCGAGTTCCAAAAAATACAGACTCGAGAAAATCGAAAATATAATCTCAGCAATAGTTGCAACCCACAATACACAGCTTACTTAGAAATTTTTAAATAAAAATACTTTATAATCACTATTATTCTATACTTCAGAGTTGCTGTTTCTAAACTTGGTTTGTAAAGTACGCTTCAAAAAATATCTTAACAAATGCAATTCTAGAAGTGAAGTGAAATAATAAAAAGCGATAACAACCAATGGTAAAAATTGGCAAATTCATTTACAATACCCATTTTCTAAAACATTATAAATCCATATCCATATAAAATATATTTCTTTCGTTTTTCTGAAGTGATAATTATTATATTTAATCAATGTAGTGTAACTTACTATCCATATATATGAACAAGAGACAAAGCTCAGTTTGTCATTGGTAAAAGTTTCTAAAATAAGATGAATAAAAAAACATGAACACTGGATTCCCAAAAAACAAGATATACAGTTACTTGTAATAAATGATACTCATATCGTTGGTATACAACAGCTACTGATTTAATAGCGAAATGTTAGATTTTTACGTTATTCAGTCGATGCAAAAAACTCCAGCTGCGTTATTTAAGGCGTTATGAACCTATCATGAAAACACCTTCAGCCGTTTTCCAAAAAGCTGCATTTTTCGATGTGGAAATAGCTACTATCTCATACTGCCCATTTATAGGTCTTCCGTACTGTTTGCCACTTATTGCCAAAAATTTGCCTGAAATTAAAGCTCATAAAAAATTGGCAAATACTGAAAATACAATCAGTAAAATCCAAAAAAATAAAACGGAGATCCATAAAGACACACCATATATAAGAAAGACATGTAAATTTTCAATTTGCTTCTATGCGCAGTAAATATTTAAATAAACAAATGAGAATGCTAAAACAAACCAGTGTCTTCATGCTTTAGTTTCACAGCATCTTTTTTAAGCCATGCATCATTACTACACACGACTACCCAATTATCACCTGAATCGCTTTCAACATTTCCAAAACATGACACTTCCTTCAAAAAAATCATTTTATTTAAAGTAAAAACAAAGAGGAATGGTAGCACACTAGTTCGTTTCCTATCCTCTCCTTTATGAAATATTTGTACACATAACGAGGACTGGTAAGTTCTCTCAAAAATATAATGATCACTTGGTCCTCCTTTGTGAGTGGTGCAGCAAATGCATGACTATGAAGATAGCAACCAGTCGTCAAATGTTTTAAACGTATTTTACTGCCACATTTCACTTGTTCTCCTCGCTTGCAAGTTCCTTTCATTGCTGAATTAGAATATAACAAAAATTCAGATAAATTCAGAATTAGAACATAACAAAAATTTTGAATGTGTTATTCAGATGCTATTAAATACAAAACACCACACGTATGTACAGGATAATGCACATAGTCTTTCAACTTAAGGTAGCGTAAATGAATAAGACTCACCGGCAAGGATTTGCCAATGAGAATTCACGTCATCTCCATCTTGTACGGCAGTTACCGATTGCTGACCGCTACCAGATCCGTATTTTACGTCATGTGAATGCAGACGAACACCTGAATATCGAATATTGGAAGCTGATATAGCCAAACAGTAACGATAACATTTTTGCAGTATACAGAGTTATATTTTTGGTAAGAATGCCGAAAATCGATAACGATGTTATCATCTAGTTTTTTATATCCCTAAATCCATTTTATGAAATTTGATGGATCTTCTCACCTTCCTGATTATTCTTTAGCTTCACAACCGAACCACAAGTTACAAATCCATCATGAATTTGAGACGTGGCAACAAAACACAGGGTTGAGACCACCAAAAACTCCAAAAACATGTCTAGAAAATTCTTTAGTGACTGCGCCTTTACAAAATTCAACAATCCAACACTACTGCACCTTACAGAATTTTGTACCGTAAAACATCTTTTTACATGAACTACTCATAAGTATCGTTGGAGTAGTACATTAGATTTAGTACAAAGGTAAATTAAATAAAACAGATATATCATCATAAAATAGAAATTGCATATCACGAAAAATTTGTGGAGGAAGAAAAAAGATGAAACATATGAGAGATGGAACCTATTTCTAATGATAAAGAATATTCGTTCCACAGCATTTGAATCAAAATTATAATTTCATTGGTAAATCGCCACTAGAATAACAATCTATTATGAAGAAATGTAAGACTTTGTTTTCAGTCACTCTTATCCTGACAAAACTCCACCATACTCGCCTGTATCCTACCAACCACCAAACTATCAATTCCAATCTAAAATCATCATGCAACTCATCAAACTTCAACTATAAAATAAGGCCTACTTATATTTTTAATGCGGCCGTAACGTGAAACTCATTGTCTGCCCGGTTTAAAGATATTTTGTAGTCAGTTAGTGAGTGAACGAGTAATTTGAATAATGAAAAATACGACTTTGTTTTGTTAATTCAAGTCGTTACCTTTTAGTGCACTTTTATGCATTTATTGTTTAGTGCAAATTTAGATTTGTGACACTTTGTTAACTCAATTATAGGAAGTTGGGTGAAAGTATATGATGGAATGTTTTGAAAACGTGTGTCAGTCGATTAGAATATTGATGACTGTAATAGCTGATGATATTTTTATGAGTTAAATATATAATAGAAAAATAAAATGAAAACTGTGTCATGAATAGTACTGTTGCAATAATTGGTTGGTATTAAAATATTCATATGTAAAAGACATATATTTTCATTCGTATTAGTTATGCAACTATTCATATCATCTTGCATAAAAATAAGAAACAAAAACGAAATGAAAACTGTGTCAGTAAGAGTGAATTAAGGTAAAAGTTCCTCAACGAAAGCACTATTCTTCGATGGTATTAAAGAACCTAAATTAATAGCTACTTTTAAACTTAAAATACTGGTTTTAATTATCAAATTTTCAACATTTAATCTTCATAGTCTTTTAAACAGGCACTATTTCTAAATGAGTAGTACTGTTGCAATAATTGGAAGTTATACTCAGTATTATTTCATTATTCATTATGCTATAACTTTCCATTTTAGCAATAAATGTTCTACGAATAGGATCCTTGTGACTGATTCTTTTAAATCTCGGTATTTGGTCCTGATTGAACTCGGATAGGCTTGGGAAGAATTGGATGGAAGATGAAGAAAGGATAAAGAACTATTTCCATATAATGTTGTACATCGCTCGCCTAATACACATTCTCAGACGAATTTTTGAAATTCCGTTACTAGCGTTAAAATTTTGTCACATAAATTTTAAGCTTGAAAGTTTTATTACTAGAATCCTAAGCATGAAAATTTCGTTTTTTGAATCATAATCGTGAATTGTCCAAATTCATGTCCTTCATAAAGTCTTATCAGTATTAATATTACTAGTTATTATCACTATTAGGCATTATAATTGTCCACTCTTTTATTATTATTATTATTATTATTATTATTATTTATTGTTTATTGTTTATTGTTTATTGTTTATTGTTTATTGTTTATTGTTTATTGTTTATTATTTATTATTTTTTATAATCGTTATTATATTTGTTATAGTTATTATTACTAATTATTATTATTATTTTAACAAATGATTTAATTTTATGGAATGCCAAAGATATTACTTTCTCATTTTGTTGCAAGAAAGTGCTGCTTCATAATATTATAAAGGAGAACAAATTGAATTGTATTGAAATAAACGGATGAATGATTTGGATGAGTTCATTTACAGTATTTCATATAATGAGGGGACAGAGATCTCAACATAAATTCGACACTCGTCAGAGATACAGTCGCAAATCTTAAATGGGACGCTGTTTCCTGCGACAAACAAACATTTTAACATGAAAGAATGAAAGCGAGAAAAAAGATTAGAAAATGAATAAACAATATTTGCTGTAAACAAGCATACTATGCTATCTCTATCGCTTATCACTTAATGATTGTGTACAAACAAAATTTCACCGAAAAATTCAACCATGAAATGCATTCAATATTTTCATTTTCCCTCTTAAACTCATTTATATTTTAACCAATTAACCGATCCTGTCACCTACCTATTGTATAATACTGTTTCCAATTTTTGGTAAAATTAGTGATTTAAAAGTTTTTTAATTTAATAGGTACTTATATGCAATGTAAATTTCTTTTTTGTCAAATCGATAATGAATGGACGAATGAAAAAGTTTTAAAAGCAAAATAGCATGTTTATGATCAATTAAGTCGTGTTCATATTGCATGTGAAATATTCCGCATTGGAAGAGAAAGATGACAGATGTCTCATTAAATGTTGTAGGTGATAACATACTTATCTTCTGATGCATTCAAACCCATTTTATAATTGGATAGATTTAAAATGATACTATCAAATGAGAAATTCATTTATTTAATATATTTATTTCATTTGTGCTTTCTCCAAAATTTCGGTTAAATTTAGTTAATTTATCTCAATTGAGCATAATGCAATCTTAATCAGTTTTCCGATCTGCTCGATAAGCAGTGATAAATAACCAAATGATTATTTAATATCACTTATACTTCTATTGATAAATGTTCTGCCCAATGTTTCATTTTTCCACCGCAAGCAGAGAAGATTGACAAAAGTGCATTGCAATTCATTGAAATATTAAATTAAGCCAAGTGTCTCAAAATAATATCGTATGATAAACATATTGTCTATTGGAAGCTCAATGAAATTTCTTTCTCTAACATTAGCAAGGAACCCTTTGAACATTGTCCTCTGATAAGCTTTTAAGGCGTTAAATGATACCATTTAAAATCTTTCAATCTTTAGAAAATGAAAGTGTTTGCGAATTGCCAATTGGTCTTTGAATTAATTTAATGATATTGGATGAAAACGATTCATATGAGTTGGAATATTTCTCAACTATGAGCATTCTGAAGAAAGGTACTGTAGTACATCATCTTACAACTTTCCAAAATGTTCCACAACTGTATTAATATATGATATTAATATATAATTTCATCATATTTCTTTGAGTTCTAACTAAAACCGTTAAGATGACAATATCAGCAGGGTTTGAATTTCTTCTTATACACTGATATATGATTAACGTTGCAGATATTTTGAAAGTAGTCGATAAACCGTGATTTACCATCAATGAGTGCCGAAGTGAGAGTTAAAACTGTGACAGTATGCTAAAAAAGTTTGGGTAATGATGCATAATAGACAGAAGCGCATTCACCCATCTTTTCCCACCCCCGAGCAAACAGGTTAAAAGATGATAATGCTGTTGCCTTGTATCATAAGAGAAGAAGAAAGAAATGAGGTGTCTGATAAAGAAATCTTTCATGCGATAGATGACAACAACAAACCGGATTCCTACTCAGCAAATCAAGAATCTCATGAATCTATCAATCTTCCTTTTATTATTTTCCCTCCCTCCCTCTCTTCCTCTCCCTCTATCTTTTTCTCTCATTTATTAATTTCGTCATAATTACGATAAGTTATCTTCAATTTGTGGTTATTTTCTTTTACAAAATGATTATAAATATCCTAGATAGTATTATTAAATGTTATTGTTTGATCTTTTAGTGTCCATATTTAATATAATCCCGAAATTCCTATACTTTTCTCTTCCAATATTATCACTTCCAATTCCGATATGTGATAATTTGACCAATTGGATTTGATAATTTGAAATAGTATGAAATTATCATTATGTAATATAGCATTCATTCATTTATCTTTAGTATAATTTATTAAATCAACATTTATTATTCATTTATTTAATTCCATACCTGAAATTTTACACAATAATAGCATTTGTTAGTTTCGTGCTTAAAAACATTATTGCAGCGAATTAATGATAGGAAATAAATTTGTTCGATTTGTCTTCGCAATACCCAATGTTCAATTTTGTTTACATTTCAGTATTTCAAACATACATCAATCAATAATATTTAATTTAATGAATTGCATTTCTTAATGAATTGCATTTCTTGTTGCTCTAAATTTGATTTTTAATTTCATTACGATCTAATATAGATTTCTATAGAAGAAAGGAACGGAAGAAGAAGAAGAAGAAACGAGTTTACTACTTTTGGCGGTATAAACCGGTAATTAGCCGCTGTTCATTTGCTATTTTCAAAATTAACATTTTTGTGGAAGTACTATTTATTATGTTTGGATTATTCTCTTTCATACTTCATCACATTTCTGTACTATTTTAATCCATTACTGGTTTTAAATAATGAAATATTGATATCGGCCAGTATCTCCCATGCAGTTCAACCACAAAGTTGATTATCTAGGCTGGTGTGAAAGGCATTATATTGGATCATCAAATACCTGTAACAGTTAACTATGGTGTACTTCTTTGGCATCATTTCTACATTACTTCTTTTATGTGTTGGTTCCATTTATCATTTTATTATGTATAATATATATATTTCTTTTTTTTGATTTACTCTAATTCCAATTTTTATTTATTTTTCTTATATACTTTTGAAATTTAAAATTAAACTCATTTCAGCATAAATAATATTAGAATTGATTCACAGTAAAGCTTTTATGTGAACTGAAAAGAAATATAACTAAAAGTTATATTTCTCTTCAGTTCACATAAAATTTTCTACATTTTCTGATTATTTATCTGATTACTTCCGATAAACCGTTTCTTTACAGACTGAAAATTCTTTCAGTAAGAGAGAGAGAGAGAGAAAGAGACTCTAATGCAAATGAATTCTTTTCTTTAATAATATTCGAGATTTGTTGATCAAATTAACTGATCAGTATTAAATATGATTTCTTTAATTTTCCGAAAATAATTAAAATTGTTATACTCCTTTGTTATACTCCTTGGATCATATTGTCGGTGGATTTGACGTTGAATTTCTTCTCTATTATGAATTCAATAAATAATATTTCAATGATTAATGCTTCATCACGTACTCATAGATCACTGCAATCCATTTTAATCGAAATTTGATTTGATATAGATGAGAATTTTCGCTAGAAATGGATGATGGATACGATAAGAAATATAAGAAGCATTTAGAAGAAGAGGAAAGGCATAGCGTTCCTCATAATGGCTCTGAATTCTAGGCTGAATGTGTTATTTCTAAGAATGTTGGCCTAGTTTGATTCATCGACACTTTATTCTACCATTCTTCAACCAAGAATCTTTTTTTCGAGGGAAAAAGAAAAAGTCATGGTAATTGCAATAGTTATTTCAGTGTAGTAGGGGGTTGAGAATTGAAAATTGGGCATTCAAAATTACTGAATTAAAAGATAAATTATTAAATGATATGCTTTGATGATTGCGTTTAAGCCATTTTCGTGCAATCATATCTTATCATTTGCAGTGATATTGTTTCCTAAAAAATTATTTTGAATTTATAATCGAATGTTAATATTGTAAGAATGTTCATTCAATTACGGGTTTTTATATTGAAATGTGATATGCCTTTTCTTTCTCTCTTTCTGAATCTGCACTTTTTCTTCTTTTTATCGTATCTGACGGAAATTCTCATTTACACCAAATTAAATTTCAATCGAATGAATTGCAATGATGTATGAATGAATACGTGACGAAGTATTAATCATTGAAATGTTATATTTTGATGTTCACGTAGCTTTATATTTTGATGTTCACGTAGCGTACGCATTACTTACAATATCAAATTAAGTGGAAAAAAACCATTAAAAGTATTAGCATCAGTCTGAAAAAGCAGAACTTTGTGTAATAATTTCAAAATAGCATCTTCTGAGTAGCAAATATTTTTAAATTTTCTAATTTAATGATACCATTAGTCATATCATAAGAAATTTTTCCATTTTAAAAATGATTAAATAATGTTTTTTTCTTCAATTTATCAGGATAGTTTTTAGTTTGAAATTGCTTTCAAATGAATTTAATAAATTTCATTACAATTGAATATCATATCATACTAACTATCTCTTCTCTTCTTATCTTTTAGATAATGTATTCTCTTCCTATCTTACAGATATAGTTTAAAACGAACAAAAATGGTGAAGAAAAAAATTTTGCAATAAATTATTTCTGAAAATATTGCGCTGAGTAGTTGCAGTGTGTGTTTATTTTTTTCCTTTAAAATATTTCAAATGTTTCGGCATTATATAACAATTTCAACTTCAAACGGAAGACGATGAATATTTTGCTGCTCAAAGAATTCGAACAATTAAAGCTAGCTGTTTGCAAAGAACACATATATCATGATGAATTTCGGTTGACTGGATATTGTCAATAATAATTCATTCGTTTCCCATGAAATAGAAATGCGTAAATGATGGTTATGAGAATGTACGATTGATGTACGATTGCCGTTCGTTACGTGTATTTCTGGTTTTCATCATTGCACATAAATTTCAAAGCAAAAATGAATGATAATTAAAGGATGAAAAAACTCAAAGTTAGATTAATCTAAAAGTGTAACTAAATTCATTCACTTCAAATATCTTTGCTTCTTTTCTCTAAAATATTTTATACCATTCAATTGAGTTCTCTCTTTCAAAAATATATTGTCAATTAAATAAGTTTTTAAAATCGATGATATTCTATTTCAAACAAAAATTACTTAATCGTGGGAATTCTATCATTGTTTTGTTTATCAAATATTATTTGAATTTATTTGTTGATCAAAATTATAAATTATAATATGAATTGTTAAATGAATTGCTTCCTTTCAAATACGATCTCATAAAATATCTGTTCAACTATTTTTTTCTTCTTTTTGTTAAACTGATAGCACAGTTGACAGTGTGACAGATCAATCAAAAATTAAAATCCGTAGTAGTCCATAATCAATAGAGTAGCATTTCTTACTCTGTTTTTATGTATTTATTTTCTAATAAACTTTCCTTTCATCATTTTAAGGTTTTCTTAGGAACGATATTACTACAACTTTTCATACCAAATCAATTCACTTTTTCATTGATAATGGAAACATTGATAGAACGATAAATCGGCTAATTGTGATTATATGGAACTGTTTATTGTTGTGTAATTGAATGATTTATTCATTCATTTATTATACAGAACTTTATTTTATCAATGAATTATCAATTTTGTTGGATTAATTAATTAAAATTGTCAATAATGATAGACAACTCTTATCATCTCTGCAGATCCCATATAGATAGCTGTGCTGCTGTCGTTTATAACGTTCATTTTTCTTGGTGAAGATATACTTGTTCTCATAGTTTTCTACTCTAATAATTTCCTTCTCATTTTATTTAAATACTTATTATAAATGACATTACTTGTAATTCTTATCATCAAGTATGTTAAGATCAATTTTAATTACTGCAGATATATAATTTCATCTTAGCATATTACATTCTTAGTATTAAAAAAATCAAATTTTTAATATTCGTTGTTGTCAATTAAAAAATATGATAGAATTAATACAGTATCTATCGTTATCATTGTATCACATTCATGAAATATCACTGTTTATGTAGTTCGTGAATTGATGGATTTGTTACAAGAGGTGATCTTTTTGATGTTTGTCGTGAATTACATTGAAATTATGCAACAAATTTTATTGTTTAAAATAAGTTTAGGCAGGAAAATAAGAAAGATAAAAAAGATTTTTCTATAAAATCAATCATTCAATTATATTATAAATTATTATTAAATATAAATTATTCATTGAAGAATTCAAAAAAATTGAACTATTCTTTTTAATTTCATAAAAAATTCCTCAGTAATCTTTTGTTTTTTTCATAAATAATTTCTTTCTAATAATTTTCCTATTTGTTTAAAGGATTTATTGAATTAAATTAAGCTAAATTAAATTTAATAAAATTAAATTTTGCAGTTAAAAGCTAACGTTATTGCGACTAATATATGGGACGATTATACAATTTGTAAAGCGGACGGTTTCGGTAGTACTTTATTGTTATGTGATGCTAATGATACGCTGACTTTCCAAACTCAGCAAAAGCTGATCTCGTTGCTTAATGACCTTCAGCAAAAGGTTAAATGTGATTGTGACAGTGGATGCAAACGTCCGAATGGGAATAACAGGTTTTTCATTTAAGCTTTATTTTAATTTTCAAAATGACAAGAAATCTGCCAAAAGAAATTGTGGAAAAAAATTATTTATTAATTTCGAATCTTTTAGTTTGATAAAATAATCGAAATTTATGAATTCAAAAACTTTAAGCAAATAATTTTGATATATTTCTATAAATTTGAACACATCTGTGTTACATATTTTTTAATTTATATGATTGTTAATATTGGGAAGGAGAAAGGACGAAAAATGTTAAAATCATTTCATTTAGTGATTGGGATAATGATATTCGAAATATCCTCATTAGCAGGCTGACATGCAATAATATATCTTTCTCATCGATTTCTGAAAATTATAAACATTCCTTTAAACTTTCCAACTTTTCAAATTCACTAACTCACACTGTAATGTAACATTTGAATTTGAAATTCATTCCAATCAAATTGATAATAAATGTTGATCATTAAATGCATTGTTTTAGTAATTTTCGCAAGTTTTTCCAGAATTCATTATTTTTTTAATTTTAATGTTTTTTAAGAGATAAAAATTATACATTTCAATCTTTTTACTTATAAGAATTATCGAATTGAATTTTCCGCCATGTCGTAAAATGTCGTAAAAGTAATTCTTACGTATGCCTCATTAAACAACGAGGGAATTTTTGCATTATTTTTCGATACCATATGATCATAATAAACAAGAACATATTTCATGTTATTACTTTTCTATATAAAGATGTTAAGACAGAAGTTTTCTTTTCAAATTTTTTAAAAATATTTCTTTTGTTAGATTTAACACTTTCTTTCTCACATGTTTTGATTTTTTTAAATTATCAGTTTTAAAATAAAATATTTTATAGCATTGTAAAAAGTTTTAATTTCTTACATATTATATCATTCATAATATCAATAGATTGTATATATTGCAGTGAATTTTGCATTATATGAAGCAAATACTTTTTTATGTGATCTCATAAAAAATCATTCCAAAAAATTCAAAATTTCAATCAAATTTACGGAAGTTAAATTTCTTCTATAACTACGATATATTTTTTCTATATTCTATTTTGAATGGATGTCTTTAGGTATATTGGCGTTCTTCATGTGACGAATTCGACAAAAGTTGCTGATAGTGGTGAACCATTAAATGAAACTGCCAAGAAGATTTACTATGATGCTCAGCTAGGCAATGTTCACTGCGACAATGGACTTCTCATCATCTATATAAAGGATAAAAAGCAGGTTGCTATCAACAATCATATTTAAATTAGTTTTAAAAAAGCGTTTGAAAATGATACTTCTTTATATATGATACTTTACTGTCAGGTAATAATAAGTATTCAGGTAGATTTCTTTTAGAAGTTTACAAACGTTTAAATTTTTATTTTCAACGTTTCTCCAAATAATATAGCGTTTTTATAGTTTCAATTAGATGAAACACAAAGATATTTAAATTGTTGAAAATCATTGTTATTAATACAATGATTATACTATACGAACAGTTTTCTGGTTGAAAAAAATTCCTCAGAACTTTTCGACTAATTAATTCATTTTGCATTTAAAGAATATAATTTTGAAATATGAACATTCTTTTTATTCAATTCCATCACATATCATATTATCATATTACTATTATTATTATTATGGTTGTTGATAATCATTGCACCTTATAGTAGGATAGTAAGAAGAAGTTCGTTATCCTGAATTGTTTTTTTATAGTCCAAATTCAAAAATATAATTTTTCTTCCTTTTTAGTTAGTAACATATCACGGTGGCGATTCTTATACTTCTTTGGATGCGAAGGATCTAATAAAATTGCACAAGCTGGCTATCAAAAGTAAACTTTTTTGAGTATTTTCTTTTCTAAAATTTAATATGATTCGTATCAATATTAACAATCTCTGTACTTGCAATATCTTAGATTTTAAGTACCAAATTTTGTTACAAATCAGACTAATTAAGAGTAGTGTAAGTTAAACTAATTAAGTAGTAATGATGGAAGAAGAAACTGATTGAATTCCATCTGTTTAATGCCTTAGCCTTATCATTTATTAATTTATGGCCATTTCGCATTCATATCCATGTTCACGTTTACTTTTACGTTCACGGATACTATCTAATTCCTTGTCGGAGAAGAGGAGAAAAAAAGAAGAAAATTGATGATCGTTAATGATATACTTTTTTTTTATATAAACATTGTCGCTACAGGTCTATTCTCTTTGGGCATATAAATATCTTATAAAGAACTAATACTCTACTGTTTACGCCTCCTTAAATTACCATCCATAAGGTTTCGTTTTTAGTATTAGCCATTTCTTGTGGCGCATATGTAATGCATTACAATGATAATAACTCTCAACATATGATCCACAAGTATCATCCCAAGTAGTCCAAGTATGATCCACTATCCGTCCAGTCATGCTCGCTCATATCCTTCCTCCAATGATTACAGTAAGAGTTTTTGAAGCTAAAAAAAATCGCTGCTTCTATTCAATTGATATTTTGATCGAAACTCATTTACTTATAAATTATCTAACTATTCATTTAAGGCGTATAGTGTGGTTATTGCTTATATCCGATATGTTTAATTTGTCTGGACAGTTTATAATTCATTAAATAATGATAACACACTAAAATTTTATTTTCACGAAGAAAAAGAAGAAAGCTCAGACAGTTTACAGAGTTTAACATTTTGTTGTAAAATCAAAGTTTATTTCAAAAGATGGGAAAGTTTGCAAGAAATATTTGCAGGCATTTGCACCTCAAGCATACCCATATATATATTACTTTATTATAATTGGATAAGACTTCATCATCGTTTTATCTTAACCGAATTATTGATTCATCATCGTTTGAAATTATGACTATGCCGGATTGTTATTTGTTGCAACAATTCATGATTTCAGATAAGCCATCGGAGGATATCATCGCATTACAGTACTTGTTATCCAATTATAACAACGCACGGAAATCGGAAATACAACGAGCTGAAACTTGGACGGTATAGTTTACCTTTAACCTTTTATCACTTTAATATAATGCTTATTCAAGTTTTTCAATGCAAATCATTTGATGAAAAGAGAACAGTTTTTAAAATAATTTTTCATTTCTTATGATTCTCAAAAATTTTCTGATCAATTTCATTTACTTATAAATTGTCGTCAAAATTCTACTTCCTTCTACTATTTGCTACTGACAAATTTAAGATAAATATCAGAAGTACTTCATATTGCAATATAATAATTATTGCTAAGTTTTATTAATTAATAGAAACTATGACCATCATGAAATAGTCACCATTGTTTACTGCTCACAATTGAATAATCAATTAATTCATGCCATCTCTCTCTCTCTTTCTCTTCTTTTAGCTCTTCAATTCGATTTGAAAGAAATTGCTGAATCGAATTTGTTTGCTATTAAATTAAAGTGTTTTTCATATTCTATTATGAAATTTATTTAAAGCTTTAAAGCTTCTTTGTTTATTTTAAAACAATAACAAAGGACTGGAATGAAAACCCGTTCTTACGTATTCGAAGAATTAAAGGTGTAATGTTCGTAGTAATAAAAAGAAAAGAAATTGAAATGATAATTCGTTCAATGAACCAATCCATTATCCAACTCATTAAACATTTTCCTCCCTGAAACCAATCATTTTTAACGTTTTGTGATATGCACAGTAAAATGATGGATGAAAAAATATGTATTATAAGATAGGTTGGTTCTAAGATAGGTTGTTATTCACATTCACAATGTATTGGAAATATATCGTTCAATGCCTTCTGAAACTACATTGATTTTTTTTGGACTTAAATGGGAAAAGAAAATTAATCGTTTTCTTTTTTCTTGTTTGCACAACCTTATTCAATAGTTTTTGCAGGAGATAGTATTATTTGTCAATTAAATGAAGTAAAGTATGTTTTTAATTACTTAATTACTTACCTTTATAGGTAAGCAACTGCGAATCTTGTGAAAATCAACAAATAAAAACAATCCATAAGACTAATAAAAAGTTTATTTCTTGAAAATTCAAGAATTATCCATGATTAATATGCAATAATATTACAAATGTTTTAATTCTTTCAGCCAATTGTTGGACTTTTCTTGGCTCTTATCATTGTGCTCTTAATCCTAGCAATATTATTAACATTATTCTTGGCTCGATTTTGTTGTTGTTGTGCAAGACGCATTAAAGATGAAGATGAAATATATAGGACAAGTACAGTAAGAGGATCTAGAAAACTATTGATTGCAACTCCTACATTTGAACGAATTTATGGAACACCGGGAGATGCTATTTATAGCACTCCATATTCCGGTAAAATTTCCATACAAATACTACAAAAAATTAAAATATGAACAGTTATATTCTTATGCAATAGAACAAATTATATTTTAATTGTGATTTTCAAATATTTCATAAGTACGGGAAAAGTATAATGCATTAAATAATTGCAATAATTATTTCCATGGGTTGATGAAATGATGATAATAATGATAATATTTACAGGAACTCCACTTCCACCGCCACGTTTGCCTGGTTTTAAAGCAGAGATATATCCCGGGTCATTGCGAAGCTCATCCCAAACCGCTACACCAGCATCAATTCAAAGACATCGAATACGACCAATGCATTCCCCGATTTCACGCGGTATATCTTCCAACGGTACATTAACCATCAATCGAGTCGGCAGTAATAAAGTTGACGATTCAACTCAGGTAATTTCGAATTTTTTTTGTCACGAATTAAATTTTTACTAAATTGAAATGTTATGGCTTATAGAAGTTTGAACTATTTCTTTGCAGAATGATAAGTAAGATTATCTTGGCTTTTAGAAGATAATTTTTGAATTAAATTATCTATTTTAAATTTGTTCAACACTAATAAAATATTTGATCAATTGAACGGATAAATTTATATATATTTTAATTGTACGGTTGCAGACAAATGGCATTGCATCATTAGAAGATATATTGGAAGTAAGAGGACTGGAACCTCCAATTCAAGAAAGTGCTTCGGTGAAGTCAGGTTTGATATAGTTTCATAAACTGTAAAAAATCCGTACTTCTACGCAATAGTTATCATTCATCGTCTAAACAAAGGAAAATGAGTTGGATAATATTTTATTTATATCTTTCAACTCTTTCTACAATAATGAACTGTAAGATGAAAAATTCAATGATAAAATTATTCATTGATATTATTTGAAATTACTTCATTATTTTTTAAAAAAGAAATACTATTATTATAAGGAAATGTTTATTGATTAATAATGTGTCTAGATCAAAAATTATAGTAAATTTAGGTGGTAACATATTGTTACCGCGAAGAGCTGAAACTTACAGTGGTCAACGATCTATTGGTCCTACGGAATTAGATTTATCGTTCTTGGATCCAAAACGAAAACAAGAAGTGCAAACTTGTACCGATTTTATTTACTAATTTTCTTCGTATATAAAAATTGTTGACACATAGAATATTCAATGTATTAATGTGTTCTCAAACGATTTATTGAATATTTGAATTGAAATATTCAATATATGTTACACTTTCGTAACATATAATATTGTATTTTTATATAGCTTTTTGTGAATTTTTAAATAACAGAAACAAATAAATAAAATAAAGGCTTTTAATTTTCAATTTTCTACAAATTTTTAGCATTCTAAATCATAATTATCTTATATTCATAGGCTAGAAGATTAAACTTAAGAGCGTATGAGATACTTTGACCATTTCTGGCAGCATTTATTCAGATTTGAATCAAAGTTTGATAATCTTTTGAGTAACTAATGAGTTCAAATAAAGTTTGAGGATATGCAAAAGAAATCCTCTAACTGTTAAAATGATAACCATTTTAATTATCATCAGCATCTCTTCTTTCTGAAATGTTTCAGAATCAGTTGACTTTTATATTTTTATTTGCTCATATATGAAATTTTTTATTATAAGAGATTGAAATTTTGAAATTTCCTTCAAATACGTTATGTATATCGTGAAAAAATTTTATATATATATTATATATTTTAATTGTAATATATCCTTTTGGATGTCTGATTACAAATAAATTTCAATTTCCAAGGAAATACACTTTGAATATGTACGATCATGACGTGTTGCACAGCTAAAATATACTATAAGTCCTATATCGTGCAGATTTACCTGGAAGTGAAGAGGTCGAAATTCACAATACATTGTAGAATTAATCAATTAAACTTTAGCTTACACCTAATGGAGATGTGTTCGTTTTTTGCGCTTATTATTTTAATGCTCCACGTAGTTAAATTTTCTACTTTCTAGTAAATTATATAAAAAGCGTAGGCGTTTCTTAGCAATGGAATATGTCAATATTTAGAAATATTTACCATTAAACATAAATCACACAAAGTAACTAATCATTACAGCTTTAATTTAATATCACATATCAAATTACAGTTTTATAATATTTTGAACTGATTTAAAATTAGAATTAATTACATTTAAATTCGAATACTTTTACCGTTGTTCATTGTTGAGATTTGAATTCGTGCGACATTAGAGGCCATAATTAAATGAAATAAATATATTGTAGGAATAATAAAGTTGAATAATTTATTGCAATTTCTTATTAATGCAAAAAAGAAGCACCACAATGAGATCATAACAATTTGCACGAATTGGAGTAAAATTGAAAATTGCAATGAATATTGCACTTAACTTCAAGTTTTCCATTTCCCTTCTTTTGGATTTTATTACTAAAACTATTGCAATCAATTGTTTGTAAGTACTAAATTAAGACAGTAAGCGAATTTACAACACTAACAACAAATTCTAATTTCAAGTCTTAGAATCTAATGTGTGTTATGTTTTGTTTAAAGAAATTAAATTTTTAGTCTTAGAAGGAATAAAGGCTGCTCAAGTTAGTTTTCCTTTTTAAAAATATCCCCTAGCTATTATAATTTTTTCACGGCTGTATTTCTCCGGCAACATATCGGTTTGATTCGAAGCAAGCGATTTTTTTAAGTAAGTAGATCAGAGTAAGTGTAAAAATGAGCACTGGTACAGCTAGACAAGCGCAAAAAACCCAGGTTCTTGTTGTATAGCAGCATCTGTTCCTAAGGTCACCGCAGCAATAATAGTAATGAGTTAATGAGTTCTCTGCAAAAAAAATTCATGTAATACTGATTAAACAATTCAAATAACTAATGTATATGTGATAATGCTATAATAAATAGTATATCACGGTCTAAGCATTAAAAACTGATAAAAAAGCGTTGCAAAGGCTTGTTGGATATTACAGTTAATGATTTATCGCATTTATCGGAATAAATTCTGATTGTTTTGATATTTGATAATATCAAATTTATAAATTCACAAAAAAGTATACTTATTTGTTTCAATATAGTAAGTATACTTAAGTATGCTCCAATATTTGCTTTTATTTCAATAACGAAACATATATAAATGCTGACAGATATATTTACTATATTGCTGGCAGATATATTTACTATATATATACCAATAAAATTTCATTATTTTTACACGCATGCATGTAAAAATATGAAATGTTTAGCTTTTGATGAAAAAAAAGTCAATTTTATTGGTTATATGGTAGGTAAATTTACTACCTGGACACATCGTCCCGAGAAGTTTCGGTGGACACCACAAAAAATGCAAGTATTTGTGAACATCATCATCCTGGATTTTTTCCATTTATTAAAATTTATTGTGTCAAAAGATTTTAAATGTGAAGTTTTGGTACAAAGAATGAAATGTAAAAGATATAGTTGACAGTCTAATATAAATCCGGGAATCGAAGGCTAATTATCTCATTGACCTCTGCACTGAAAAACCGAGAAAATGTAGAAAGATAGACCACAATTTCAATTTTTATGAAATTACTAAAGTGTAAGCTAAAATTAATATTGTCTTTTACCTTTGTAATGATTTCTTGCAGATTGTTTGTTAGTTCGGCTGAATTTATATTCAAATAACTGAGCAAACAGAAGGACAGGAAAATTAGAATAACATGACGCATATTCTGCAAAGAATGCTCATTGATTTAATCCGATAATTAAATATAAATATTAGTGCCTAATTTTTGCATATTACTGAAGAATTTAGCTATGAACTAAACTCATTTGTTTATTGGGTCTAACCTAAGAAACAACAAATTAAATTAGATATAAAAGAATTGAAAAATTTCTCAGCTTCCAACCAATCGATTATTGAAGAACAGAGCAATAAGGACATATCATCAAAAGGAAGGGAGAACGATCGGCGATTGCTCCAACGTAAGGCGCCCTATATTATGTGCTACCTACTAATGCAAGTGGAGGTTACTTCGAAAAAAACGGGTTTTTCTTTTCCACTGTCCTTCAAATCTACCAATTGTAGCTTTTGCAACTATCAAGCAAGGCTGGTGAGTTATTCATTTTTTTTTGTTTAGACCAAGAAATGATATTATGCAAAAATGAAGTGCTAAAGAGGAAATTTGACAGCCAAGTGACTATGAAGAATTTTTGGTAAAACAATGAATTTAATTTTTTGAAATAGAATAGTTGAAAATTGAAAGAATGAATTGATGGAAGAAATTTATGACATATAACTCAATAAGACCAAAATTCGTAGCAAATCAATAGATATTGAAATGATAAACATTTCGAATGATTTTTTTTAAGAATACATAAAGTAGGGGAAGAGAATTAAAGTATATACCTTCGTAAAGATAGTTTCTGTAATCCAAAAACAATAGATGGAGGTTGGAAAAAAGAATCTTACAATTAATATATTATATGTGTGAGAAAAGAAAAGTTTTCGCAATATTGATAATTAACTAATTAATATATATTCTTAATGTAAATAATGGAAATGTATAATAAAATAAATTTGTTTGTCATCAATTTTCATGTTTCTATGACTACCAAATATTACAATAGTGTTGAAACTCTCTTATAATATCTACCTGTCCTATCATTCGCTGAATAAATTTCATTTGTAATAGAATGAATGATTTGTATATTTCATTCCAGTTATTTATTTTTTCTTTTTTACTAAGTAATCAAATGAATATCATGAAATTTTTCCAAAAATTATAGATTTGTTTTTTTTATATTGTTTATTTGTTGTAAAATGTTATCAGAGAAGATGAATGAGTAATCGATCATAAAATGTTATCAGAGAAGATGAATGTATGATCAATCATAAAATGTTATCAGAGAAGATGAATGAATGATCGTGAAATATTATTGAAGAAGATAAATTAATATGGTCATAAAATGTCATTAAAAAAGGTAATGACCATTCATTTACCTATCAGAGAAGGTAAATGAATGGTCATTAGTGACACGATAGAATCCATAAATGTTCAAATTAATTAATTTTATATTAAACATAATAATATATCCTTCATTTTACTCTTTTTTACTTTTCATTTTCATCAATCTATTTCATTAATGAAAATGAATAAAAATTAAATGAAATTTTTTGGAATTAAATTATTAAATGAACAAAAATTGAGAGTAAAAATAACACTTTCTCATTTCTTTTTATTATTAAATTAATATTTCAATGAAAAGAATTTTTCCTTTGTTTTACACAATCGTTAATTAAATTTCAAAAATTAAAAATTACACAGACATTTTATTTAATGATATTTGTATTTATCGTTTAATTATCTCTCCGACAGTTAAAAAGTTGTCAATTTTGTTAGTATATGTTTCTTTTTTATTGATTATAATATTTAAAAAGAGAGAAAGAAAAGTTGGTCAAATTAAATTACTTTGTGCTACTTCTTATTACAAGCCAGAAAATTTGTTCAGTTTATGAGAAAAGAAATATGTTTTAATACTAAACTTATAGTAATAGTTTCTATTAATTATGATATGAAAGCTCATATGTTATCAATTGTATTTTAAAAGATTTGAGGAAATTTTATAATATTCAAATTTCTTTTTGAACATTTTACTTTAATTGTATTTTTTAGTGTTTTTTTCAACAGTTAAGTGAAATTGAATAAATATAATTTGTAGCGCTAATGTCGCATTATTTCATTTACAGATTTATGTTAAAGAAATGCAATGAAGTTTGCTGCATTTATCGATATTTCACTTATTGATCGCCGTTTTTATGACAACCAGACTTACATTCCTGTCATTATTTTCTTTTCGTTTTCTTCATTTATCGATATTTCACAATAATTAGTAAATATAAGCAAATATAGAGAAAAGACATATATATTGGGAAATGCAAACAATCATTTTGATTCCAATATGCGCTATTGTGATTGAAGCAATCAATGCGCAAAGAGAATCTGATAAGGAGCTTGTTTATGTGCAAGCAATCTGGCGGCATGGTGATCGAGCACCAAATCATTTGCCCTATCCAAATGATAAATATAACGAGACAGCATGGCCAAGAGGATGGAGTCAAACGACTAATGTCAGAATTTTTAAAAATTTCACCCAATTTCATTATTATCAATATGTTTTTCTTTAAAACAAATGTAATCATATTTCTTGTAAACTGAGGATCACTAATTATTTTTCTGAATTAGAAAACAAAACAAAAATGTAATTATTGTTTTAAAAAAATACTCAATTGTCTTCTGATTATTTTGAACAGCGATAATGTTTAAATGTATTTGAGATTGGAATGTTACAAATGTATGAACTTGGACAATTCTTTCGAGAAAGATACGCTTCATTTATTACAAATTTTAATAGGAAAGATGTAAGTTCTCTTCATTACCTATTTCAATTCAACAATTTTTAAAATGTAAATAAAGAAGGAAAGAGTACCATTTGATTGTTTGTCTGAAGAAAAAGAAACAGAGAATGCTAATAATTTCTTCACTTTTCCTCTTCTGAAATTTTAAAGCAAAATAAAACAATCAACAACAACAACAATATGTTTATTGATTATCCATTTGATGAAAAAAATTTTTCATTCATCTTTCAGGCATTTACTAAAAATATGAAATATCTGGTCGATGTTAACTATTCCGGTTTAATAGAGAAATATGTTTATAATGTTTTATACATATTTACATAGAAAAGTTTACATATAAAGTTTGCACATAGTTTATCTACAAAAGATAAATAGGAACTAATAGTTTTATAAAACAAAAATAAAATTTTAATACTGAAACAATGGGCAATCATTTCTTCATATAGAACAATTAATTTTATTCACTTTTTTTTAGGTAAATTTGGTATCATCGGGATCGGAGCGAGCTATAATCAGTGGATTAGCTATGCTTCATGGCTTCTTTCCAGCCAGTGGCCAAGAAGTATGGTTACCCAATGAAAAATGGCAACCACTACCACTTCAAATAGCAACAACAGATGCTGTACGCTTTTTTTTGGCCCAATGAAATCGTACTCTCTTCTATTGTATGGAATATTTATTAACGTTGAAATTCCTACATTTCAAAACTTAATTATTGCAAATCACATGTGCTAGCTAATTACTGTGATGCTAAAAAACGAGTAATAATCTTTTACACTAAAAATTTATCCAACAAATCCAAAAATTAATACATTAAAAATATTTTCGTCTTACTTCCAAGCTGTCACAAGCAAACAAGGACAGTGTATTATGATATTTAGCATCAAAAAAAACTTGTTAGTATTTCATGATCATCTTAATTTCGATTTTCTTGCAAAATTTAATCAACAAAAAGTTCATCTCAATTTAGTTCATGTATTGGCATCAAATATACTGTTTTCATTTTGGTCCAAAAAAAAGTTTTTGAAATTGTATAATTAAGTAGCATTTTTATTGCAGCTATTAAGACCGACAAGTTTCCATTGTCAAACATATGATTTTGAGAGTGAAAAGGAGAATGAAATGTTATACAGAAATATAAGTGAGAAGTATGCTGATTTCTTTGATTTCCTTGCCACTGTCACTGGACATAAAAAGATGAATTTCAAAAAGGCTGCTTCTTTATTTGACATTCAGCGAGAGGTTCTAATTTCCCTCTAATTATATTTTCAGAAGTGTTACTAAAGATTTTATCAAATGTTAAGTATTTGCAAAATTGAATGAAATAATTGCATGTGAAATAATTTTTAAATTATTGCAATGATTGTGATAATTGCACTCATTTGTCAGATATGTATAATTAAATGAAAAGAAATTATCTTTAGATAGATCATAATATGACACAACCATCATGGGTATATCAAGTTTGGCCTCAATTTGATAATGAGACCACAATTGATATAATAAGTAGTTTGAAGAGAATTCGTCGTATCTCAGAATTTAATTCACCAAAAAAGGCTCAGTTACGTGGCGGTTTATTAATGGAAGATTGGATTGATCGAGCTGAAAATATATCACAAGGATTACCTGTTATTCCACGTAAAATTAAGCTTCATTCTGCTGTATGTTTGTTTCTTTTTTAAATTTTGTTTTTTTTTTTTTGATCTAATCATTGTACTATTAAAATTTACTATTAATTTTTCTCAAGTAATTACACAATATTCTTTTTTCATTTAATTATTTCGAAAGTTAATTAAGAATGAATAAGTAAGTGATCAGTGATAAATAATCAATTAGCCAAAAAGTTAGTTAAACAGGTTCTAACTAATTAAAATAATTTCAGCTAACAAATACTTCTGTTTCAGCATGATGGCACAATGTTGGCGCTAATGCATGCTTTGGGTGTTAACAATGATTTGCTTATTCCATATGCTTCGTGCGCGATAATGGAAATATATAAGACGGCGAATAATCATACAACGATTAGGGTTTGTATGAAGAATGAACAGAATTAATTGATCACTTTCATTTAATCAATGTTGCAAAGATAATTTAAGTAAAGAAGAATCAAGTTTGTTTATTTATTTACAAAAGATTAAGTATCAATGCTAAAAATTAATAGCTATCATAATACTATCAATCAAAATTTGCAAGTACATACTTACATAATTGTTTATCTTTCTCAAATGAGATGATGAAAATTTCATTTCAATATTAAATTTAACGAAACTTTATAGTTTTTCTACAAGAATGGAACCACCGTCTATCAGTTAGCATTACCCGGCTGTCCTTTAAATGATAATTGCACAATTGGGCAAGTGAAAAAAGCAGTTGCTACAAGAAGGGTTCAAAGTTTACAACAATTAAACGAGGCAAAAATTTTTTTCATGATATTAGAACCAAATATTCGTTTAAAAAAATTCCTACCGATCCCATCTGATACGAAAAATTTGGAATCATATTTAATATGCTTGAATTTTAGTTTCTCCTTCATTTAGATTCTTCCCTTCTTTCGGTCAAGATTAGAAATTATTGAAATCGGTATTCAAAATATTATCGCCTTTTGGTAACAAAGATTGATTTCCCAAGTTCTCTAATTTGAGTTATAAAGCATTCTCGGAAAATGAGAAAAAAAGAATCGTCTTCAGGTAACTAACATAGTTCTCTTGGCAATCAATATGAATTTTATACGATATGTTCTTTATTCATTTCTAAAATCGTAACTTTTGAAGTCAGAATTTAAAAGCATTCAAAATTACACATTTCATTAAAAAACATGGAAATTTATTATCTTTCACGGATGATGAGTCATACTATACTTTAATTGTAACAGCGTAATGTATAGTTTAAACTCATTTCAAAATTTACTCTCATTAATGAGATGATGCTGAATTTCAATAATTTCATTTATTCGGTAATATTGATTTTTTTTTCAAGTAAAATCTTACTCCGTTGTGCTGTAGGAGGTGAGATATAGCGAATATTTCCATTTCTTTGGATAATAAGTGTGGAAAATAATAAAAGTATTGTATATCAATAATAATAATGATTTCATAATGTGAATAAAATCAGATATTACAGATATGTACCTTGGTTACATCTGGACGCGGCACCGCGGGTTTTCTAACAATCGGTTACTTGAATATATCGTCAGTTACAACAATATTATATCTGATTTATCGATTGTTTATCAACAAATTATGATTCATTAATGATCATTCTTTTGGTAATTTTACTTGATATGAGCGAATGTTTGCTGTTGAATTAAAATCAATATGACTATACATGATGATCAATAAAAAGTGGAAATATGATTACGTCCATTAATTGCAATTTTGCCGAGATGTTACATTTACAGAGATGCCAATATGTGGCATCGATCAGATGTTCAGAAATGAATCACTGGGATTAACTGACTAAAAAGAATAAATCCAAAAATTAGAATTAATTAAAAAGAAAGTAGCAAACAATTTCATTTGTTGAAATCATTTCACAAGATATCAATACCCCATAAGATATCGATTATGTATTTTCATTCTTTGTATGGATGGAACTTGACCTTTATCACAATAGAGAAATTCAAGCGAAAAGTTACATCGTACTAAGTATCAGTAGGAAGGATAACTGCAGGGATTTTCTTAGGGTTAGCATCAGGAAATGATTAGGCAGACAAAAAATACACAATAAACAAAAGCGGTAATAGCATGTACATTCTGAATAAAAAGCAATGCAATTTCAAAAGCAATTTCTTTGCATTTATGAACAATCCTTTCATGTTTGCCTATGTGTCATTTCTTGATTTACCCATCATGTAGCATCGTTGAAGGTCACGTACATGTACTCTCGATCCATTCCCCATTACAACTAACAATCCCTCCAACATCGCATCACCCACTTCTGAAACGTGAGCTTAGACGTGTATGCGCCATGTTTCCTGAATTTTGCGGTTCGTCCTATTGTATACGTTTGTTTGTGACGTAGCTGGCATAAAACGTGATGGATATAATAGCAGATGTGGAGTTGTATAGCTGGTTAGTGATGTTTGATCGATGTTTAAAATTTTGAGTAAACTGTGCATATTCAAGACGTGTTACTTAAATATAAAAATTACGCTAATATTATCACATCTCAAAATCTTATGATTTTACTGTGAGAGTTACGAAATTTAGAGTAGGTTAAATAAACTGAACTATAATATAACATCTGCGATTGTGTACGTGTGGTCGTCGATCATAAATTTTGTTTTCGGCTAAATTTATTGATGTCCTCTTTCTTTATTCTAGATCTCTATTTATATTCGACTGGATTATTAGCTGCAGTGACAGATGAAGTTTTGGACATCTGAGCATGTTTTCGAGTAAGTTTTAAGGAGTGTTATTTTACGGTCAGCATCATACTTATTTGGGTTCATTTTGTTGTGCTGTAACTCATCATCAGGGATAAGTTTTCTCAAATTATGTTTTTTAACTTTTTCTAGCCATCCTTGGGATACTGTAGCACATGCAGCATGGTGCAAATATCCGAATCCAATGAATTGCGCTGTTAGTGGAATTGATGTCGTTAGACAGCATCCGCTTGTTGATGGCTCATTACGATCTGAACGCATTATCCAGAGCCATTTTCCAATACCTGCTTGGGTAACAAAGGTTAGGATTTGCTTGATTAATCTTTACCCTATCCTTTATGGCTTTTCCAGTGATTGGAAATGTCTCTTTTTAGTTTTAGTTTATTAATCTGTTGTTTGAATAAGAAATTGTATGATTTTTAATTTTCTTCACATTTGTCAATCCACCGGGTTTTCATCATATTTTTATGCTTACCAATTTATTTTCTTGTTGTAGCTGACAGGTTTTTCTGGAACTCAGTACTCTTATGAAGTGACCGAAATTAATCCGGCAAAGAAAGAAATGACTTTAATCACGAGAAATGTAAGTCGTTTGTCCGGATTTCAAATAATCTTTACAAATCATTCCCATGTTACAGATTGTTTACGAGTTGGAACTTGTTTTCCATCGCATTTTGTTTCCTTCACTTAATTTCATTCTAGGATTTTGATAGATTGGTAAGCAAGTTAAATAGAGGTATTGGCTTTATGCGCAAGATGTACCAATTATTTTTCAAGCGTGAATTATGTAAGAATTATGTAATGCATTTCAATAATGGAAAATTTTCAGATGAATGCGGGACGTTTCCTGCGTGTTGATGAACGATTGTTATATAAACCTGATCCTTACAATGAAGACAGGTATTTTTTGTTATTCAGTATCCATTTTTCTTCTTTTCTGATTCAGAATTAATCAGCAAAGTTGAGTCTTAGGATGATTGCAGGACGATATTGCAACAAGAAGCTTCTGTCAATGTCGATTTGCCAGCATTTGCAGATTACTGCGAAAAAATGTTCTTGAATATATATGAAATGAATGCTGAAAAGGTGATCTATCCTACTATAAAATTCTTGCCAATTTTTTTGTTAGCATTCAAAGTCTGTGAAGATTTGATAGCTATTACGTATTGCAAATTTTTCAGTGAATAGTACCCAAGTTCTGAATATTTTCAATTTCAAACCCTTTCACTTTCTCCGACTGTATATAAAAATTTTCGTTGATTGAAATAAATGGAAACTTTTCCAGTTAATAGGTTACTCTTCGTAGGTAGGAAGTGAAATACGCAAGCAAGAAAGAATGAATGTTTGGATTTTATTCATTTAAATTTGCTCGAAATTCTCATTTCAATTTGTTCTGGTGGATTATATGCGTGACAGTCCTTGATTATTGTTTCTTATCGGCATACTTTTCTAGTCAAATACAAAACTGACTTATACCGAAATCCTCGTAGTAGATAAGAATAACACATATTCATAGAATGATTAAGGAAATTTTAACAATAACCAAATTAAAAAAATTATCTTGATGACATCGGTGATGCTTAGATAATTCTTATGTTTGATTTGGTAACTTGCATATTTCTATCCACAGTGAAAAAGTAATAACTGGTCATTCAAGGGTCGAAAAGGATTGGAATGGGTAATTGATCAGTTCAACAGTTCATCTAGGTCAAGTTCAATTGCCGAAAAGTCATCATCACAAGCATTCTCAGATCCAGCGCTTGTTCTCAGTTCATTGCATCCCGCGGCGCAACAACCATGTTTTCTTTCGTAGGGCAGGTTGACGAATTATCATTGAATGTAGTTTTTAGTGATCTCACAGAATAATGCTTCTTAATAATGTATGCATCATTTTTGAGTTTCTTACATCTTCTTTTGCTTGATTATTATAATAATATCATTGTCGATTTGTTTTAATATTTGAAATTTTTTTAAGCAGTATTAGGTGATAATAAGTAGCAGTTGCAGGATAGTCAGTGTTCTTCAGAATTTATTCGGGTCTGTACAGTCTTATATCTCCCAATATTGCCGCTTCAATTGTGGGCGCTGCTCACAATCTTATTCAAGGGAATTATTCATTTTTACATTTTTTTTGTTGCCTTACTATTTTCAAAATGCGGTGTAACTTTTTATTGTAAGTTCTTGTGAAATTGCATTAGTGAGATTTGTCAGTTTGTGCTAAGTGCTAGAAGAACATGTTAATGTTTGGAAATATGGTGAAGAAGTAACCTTAATCTAATTGCAGTACCTATTTGATTATTATAATATATGTTCTATTTTACATGTTGCTGTATAGCATTGTCGCCATTGTGTCACAGTTATAGTTTTTCACACAACAAAATGACTGGAGTGAAGTAAACGAAAGGCTTATGCGAGCTATTTATGTTTTTTATGTGTTGTAGCGCAAGAAAACTTATTGTGGTTATGGAATTTAAAAATTTTCAAACGCAAAGAAAACAATGGCTAAATCAAGCTTGCTGTTCCTTTTGTATTTTAATTAAGAATTGAAGAAATGAATGGCGGAAGAATTGCTCACATCAAATCAAAATACCTATCTTTGAACATTTATGATGTGAGTATCACTGAATGATAGAATCTAGTTTGAATCTTCTACCGGATTCGTAGCTGTAACAGCCTTAAAGCGTCATAACTTTTAACTTGAGTGTGGATGTTTTCTGAGGAGGATGTAGTTGTTATCTGGTTTTTCAGTATTTGTTATAAACATACAGTAATTATTTGAATTGTTTACGCATCTACATGTCCATACCAATGTGTCCAGGATGTTGCAGTGCTATGAGGGATACTATGCTATGAGGTTTTTTTCTGATCAGATATTATTCTTGAAAATTAATACATATAATTCCGATCCCCCATTCTTCTTCCATCACCTTCCTCTTGCTTTTCTAGGGTTGTTGGTTTGGAAACTAAAAGGCAAATGTTATGAAGGTATGGCACCTCAAATTATTCTTATTGTAGTAGTAAACTCCGTTGATGAGCACTGAATTATGTGTGTAAAGTTAGACTAATTGATATTATTCTTCTTGAAAGTGGTTTAAATTTACAACTGTGTAGCACGAGATAAGCATTATTAATGGACAATGGAAAAGTTGAGACTCGAGGATGGCCTGGAAAAGATACCGTTTTTACGGATACGATCTCACTGCGATACGCTGTTCCTCTATATGCAGCACTTACACAATGTTTGTTTGTTTCATCAATTATTTTTTCGAAAATTTTCCTCTTCACAAAATCCTTTCTGTCAAATACTTTTGATTAAGTGTCTCATAGGGAAGAAGCCAGTTTAGAATAAGAGATCTTTGATAAAATCAGAAGTATCAATCTTAGGAACTTCTGTTTAGATCATTTTAATTGTTTTAATAAATAATGCAAGCCGTTGAATATATATTTATGCATAATTTATGTTGCATTATTTACAATTTTTTTTGTAGACGAGTCGTTTTTTGGACGTTATTGTTCAAAATAACGGCAATTATGCGATATCGGCTCATCGCCTTATTCTAGCTGCTTATAGCAGACATTTGGATGCAGCTCTTACTAGTGTTCAAGATTCTGCAGTTATAACCTTGAACATTGATCCGAAAATTACAGGTAGGCTATTCTATCCAATTGTTTTCCCGACCAACATACATACTTGTTATAAAATGTAATAAATCACTCTAAAAAATTAGTGCAAAAATTTTTTTTTGAGACCTACTTACTAGTTAGTCTTTAATTGCTAGTCAATTATATTTAAGGTGTGGAAATGGATGATCTTCGAGCATTGGTAAACTATATGTATACTGGACGTTGTAGCAATCGATCTCAAAGTAGGACACTTTTTGTTGCAAATGCGCTTGGTTGTGATTCCCTGATTAAACTGCTAGAAAGTGAAGAAGCTCAGATTTATCGGAATGTGGATTTGGAAAATCCAGATCATGCTCAAGAACTGTTACAAGCAATCTATCGCTTTAAAACTCAAGGAAAATTTATCGATTGCTTCGTGAGTAGTCAGGTAAACGTTTTTGTACTGATGCCGTATTTTGTGGATGTGGAATTTTTCTTGATGTGTAAATTGTAAAGCCAGTGATATCGAGGATTTTCTTTCGTTGAAATGATAAGCTAGAAAGCAAACAAAAAAGTTATCACTAAAATAATTTTACCAGTGTAACATAAAATAATTTGTAAACTCTCTTCAATAATACTATTCCACAGCCAAACTTTTAGAGCTTGGATAACTGATATCTTATATTACTTTTTTAATTTTAGAGCAGAGTGATTCTTCGATGTCATCGTTTGATGCTTTGTGCGTTCAGTACTCATTTTGAAAATGCACTTGCATGTACCGAGAAAAGTGCCATTGTTACTGTTGACATAGATCCCCAAATTACGGGTGTGAGTAGGTATGGAAAGCTTGTCGGCAAGGCAGGCTTATTTTTTGATTTAAATATAGGCAGTATTTATTTATTGCTGCAACTGTCTTTGTTGTATGATATATTATGGAATCCCTTTCTATCTTTGTGCTTTTGAAAATACCTATCTTTTAGTGTGGATTTGAGGAATATAGTCGATTTTTTATACAGCGGGTCAGTCCGCACTACATCGAGGCGTCATAAGATATTACGACAGGCTGCTGTTACTTTGGGTGTGGCTAGATTAGTTGATGCTATCGATGAAGAATTAATTGCTTCCGAAACAGATTGTTATAGTACTGGTAAGACAATAACATACTATATATTTGTTAAGTGTTATGTAAAAAGTTTTCAGATTGCTTTTAAATACCGAAAATTTTGATCACTTAGAGAAATATATCATATTTCTATTTCTTTCGAGATATTGAGACAAAGCTTTTAGATGATCATGATGAAATGCTGGTGACAAATGCAATTTATGGATTTTCGAGCCCCATAGGCAATAGAAATTTGATTGAAAATAGCGAGTCTGACATTTCTCCTATAAACCGTCCAAACTTCGAAGATGAAGATGATGACAATAATTTGGTGGAAACCAGTGCTGAAGATCTTATGGAGGAAGCTTCTAATTATATAGATAAAGGTATAAATGAATTGAACTTGTATCGTTTTTGTTCTTTTTTTAAATGGCTTTTTAGAAAAGTATTTTCTTTTTGACTTTTTTGTATAATTCTCATATGGATGGTTTAGAGAATTTTCGGAAATTTATTAGTGAAAGTGATTGTCCGAGTGGATCTTCATGCTCAGTTGTAACTATAACTCTACTTAGAGTTATAGTTACAACTTTGTAATAATATTTAAGTTAAAAATTTCTTTATTATATCTTTAAATTACAGTTGAAAAATGGCTCCTTGATAGAACCAATGAGAATTATAAAATTAGATTAATCTCATTGGTTCAAATAAATATTTTAGATGAAATACAGACTGCAGAAGATGAAATGAAACAAAGCGGGATGGCTGTTGCGAAGGCAGCAAATGATTACATGTATATTTATGAAAAATTTGTTTCTGGACCAAGTCGAGGTCGTAAGGGTGGCACATATGGACATAAACGGTTTATGTTGCAGTTGAAAAAAGATAGAAAGCTCTCTCGTAAGCTTATTTCTGTTATAAGATATGTGAATATATGTGCCAGGATCTTTTACTTAAATTATGAAGGCATGCATTGTTGTGCGATGGTGCATTTATCGAGTCGCCTGTTTGGAAAAAATTTCGAGAATAAATTCACATCTGTTTAGTTAAGTTTGTTTATAATTAAATGCTTAATCTTTGTTATCGAAATTAGATATTAATAAGCAAGTGTAATTTTAGATGTGGAAGAAGCATCAGCAAGTTATGATACTATGCAGAATAATGATTTTGGAAATGTCTCTGCAGTGACGGTGTCATATATTCCACCTGCTAAAAAGCATCATTTGTTTGACAGTTTCGGTTATGGTTTGCCCGAAATTATTGCTCCCAAAGATGTTACTGTGCCTTTGTTAGTCGGTGATCAAAAGGTTTATTCATATTTTTTTTATTCTTTTTTGTGTTCTTTATAAATTATGATGATTAAAACAGTTGTATTGTCTAATGTTATCTTATACACTCTGAATATAGCAGATTATTTACATTACTTCATTTTTCATTTATAAATTTCATTGCCTTTATTTGCTCAGTATTAGGTAGTCGTGATCTTTGTTCAGACATATATTTTCTTAACTGCTAAACTTTAGTTGGATCTCAGGTAATGATGGAAAAACCCTTCAAATGTCCATTCTGTGATCATCGGACGAAAGAGAAAAGTGCGGTTGAAAAACACGTCAGATGTATACATACTTTGGAAACTCCTTATAAATGTCAATATTGCAATCAAGCTTTCAAAGTGCAGAGCAATCTTGTCAGGCATATTCGAGCCCACACAGGTGTTTTTTGTTTTTCTTGCGACCTGTTAATGGTTTTTGAAATACAGTTTGATTTCCTCTGACAGTCGAAGAGAATTTTTCAGTTTCGATAGTAGATTATAGTAAGAGTTGTTTGATTTCACAGAAATAACCGTTTTCTATAAATCTTACTTTGTAAATGCGCAAAAATTATGCAGGCGAGTGAAAATTTCATTTCTTTGAAATTTAATTAATTTATAGGCGAAAAACCATACACATGTAAAAAATGTGGGACGACTTATGCAGATAAAAAAAATATGGATGCGCATATATTTAGAGAGCATTTGAAGCTGAAACCATTCGAATGTCCGGAAGAGTTTTGTAGAGCTAAATTTTGGCGAAAAGATCGTTTTGTTGTGCACTGCCGTCGAACGCACAGTTTTGAACCGGTTATTACTTTCGAGAAATTGAGTACCTGAGATATTTGTATTTTGTATGTTGTATAAAGTAATTTTTGTAGCAGTTGAATCTGGAGCTATTTCTTACGATTTTCTGTTTCCCGGTGCCTCCAAAATTTGAGTTTTTGAATTGTTGTGATTATAAAGGATTAGGTGACCATTCTCGCATATTTGTTTTAATTTTATTGTGAATAATCATTGGAGGAAAAATTAACCTCCAGAATTTATTCTAAATCAGCATATTTATTAATTGCGTTGTGATTAAACGAACTGTTGAGAGTAAGCTTTGGTATGAAGTTGTTGCTGGAAGTAAAAGATTTTGTATATTTTCATGACTTCATTGCTTAAAGTTTCGTGTTAGCCAGAATATTTTATTGAAATTTGCTTTGTTATTCCTAAATGCTACTGTGAATTAGAGTGATTTGGAAAATCGCAATTTCATTTCATTGTGCAAACGACAGGAGATTAAATTTGTTGGATTGTAAACTCTCTCCCATCATAAAGAGATTTAACAGTTGAAATATAACATATGCTAAGTTTTGTAGATTGCATGGCGGATAAGGATGTGGATCAGTACATCAGGCAGAATATTGTTTGGTCGAAATTGCCCCAAGAAATTCGAATTGTTTTGGGGAACTCGCAAAGAGAATATGATAAACTCGTACTCGAATATTCAATCAAAAATCAGTTAAGGTATAAGGGTAACATAGGTGTGTTCCTTTTTTGCTTATGGGATTAATTGAGATTCTCTCTCGATTCCGGGATTTCCTATGTTTTAGACTTTGTAGTTATTCAGAGTTCGTAACTTGCTGAGTTGTGGTTATTATTTTGCCCTATCCAAAATAGATTCCACCAATTCGGCTATTTTTAATCGTTGAGATGAAAAGGCGGCTTTTTGTTACTAACCTGCACTCTGATATTTTAGTGAAATATGTGAAGAAGAATGAAGAAACTTATTATGATATTCTTCTCAAATACAGCGAAACTCATCTTATGCTTTATCCGTATCATCTCTCAAATATCATAGTACGCGAGCTTCGAATGACGCCATTTAGTTATTATATCAACATCATGGCGGTAATACTTTGAAAAAATAGTTTTACGGTGTATTCTTCCTAATTTTTTGTCCTAGTTTTAAAATTTAACAAATATTGTTGATTTTTCATCAATATACTTCATAGCAATTTCGTTATGGTGTGGCTAATTCCTGCACATGGATATATTCCTCCTTTATATTATATCCAACTTTAGTTTGGAAAACTTTCCGAGATATGATTGATAGTGGGAGAAAATAGTTTTTAGAATCTTATGAATGCCGAAAAAAGTTATGATTCGTTGCCAAATTTTACGGCTGCCGATGCAATGAGACTGTTGGGAATCGGCAGGAATCAATACATTGAGTTAATGAATCAGAATCGTTGTAATCGAAAAATATTCCGAAAAAGTAAATCACTGCGTGAATTATTGCCAGCAAAACCTGTTGCGATCAACATTGAACCTTGGTGGTTGATTGCACCAGGCAGTATCCTTGAAAGTGATGTCAAGGTAAGTTTAAGTATCAACTTCTACTTGCAACTCTCAACAATTCGATTTCTTTATTTCTTCCCTTTCTTATTTCGCACCGTGCTGTATTCTAGAAAATGATGTTAAAGTAATACTTTTGAACCTTTTAATCAAAAATATTTAAGTAAATCTGTTCTTGTTTCCTTTATATAAAGTTAATTCATGCAATTATTTAGCTTTCCATTTCTTAAAGATTGTTCCACTGTGCACTAGTGATAACATTCATAACGCAACTGCTTAGCTGACAGTAATTTGTATGTTTGAGGCCTGAAAGTTTCATTTGTTGGAAACCAATATTGAAAGTATTGCAGTTACTGGATAGGGATGAGAAAGATTTGTTAGATATGCTTATCGATGAAGGTGCTCAGTTAGTTGGTACTCTTGATGCAAAATTGGTGCAAAAACTTTATAATCGTGGTCTGGCTTATCTGGAGGTGCCAGTTAACGATGACGATTACATTTATGGTATTGATTCTTATGTTTTACTATTTATTAATCAACTTCCATAGACAAAATAACAATCCTATGTGACTGTTCCATGCATAGATTTAAAACTAATTCACGAAAGAAAAAATCGAGGTTTTATCTTCGGTTGTGCTGAAATTATCAACAAGCAATAATAATGGCGAATCATTTAGCGGCATTCACAAAATGAATAAAAGGCTCCTTCTAAGTTTTTCTTTTGTTTAGGCTCAGTAATGATTTTAAGTTTTCAGTTATCTTTTTTCTTCCTTTTATTTCTTTTATTTTCATTTCCTTTTCCTAAATATTACCCAAGGGTTCTTATACGTTTAGAAAGATGTCTCACTGACCTTCCAGATTAGAAGTCAAGATTCAGTCCGTGGAATGCCAAATTCCTCTCCCTTACCCGGTACGGACTACATAGGAATAGTAATAGTCAGTTTCAATGACAACGCATAACATATCTGTTTTCCTTGCAGTACCAACTTTGGATGGTTTTGTTATGAATCGAGTTCTGGGTGATTATTTTGAAAATTTGCTATATCAAATATTTGTTACTATCGACGAGCAAACAACTGTACGAGAGGTACATTTTAAATTATTCGAATTTTCTATTTTTCATTTTGCTATTCAATAATGCAACATGAGAAAAGTTATTAACAAAAATTAATAGAATTTTCTAATAAGGTTTTTAATCACTTGGTATGAATTTTACTACTTTCAGTAATTTTAGCTTTCGGAAACTCTGAATATCGATTTACAACTGGTAAAAAATGCCATTTCGGTCTTTTGCCGGCTTGGTTTCGCGAAGAAGCGTATCACTGGGCTAGAAAATCTTGCGTTGCACGTAACATGGGCAAGTCATATGATCATTCCAGAGTGAGTATTATAATTTTCGAGATAACTTACGCTTTCATTGATAAGGAGATATCAAACCGCTTACAGTCTTATGGATCCCAACGAACCCTCTATCGACAATTTATCTAATAGATTATGCTTTCTTTTGTGGTCGTCAAATCTTCTGCATCGTTTATTAATATAATGTGATTTAACCGCAAAGTGACATGCAAAGCATTTATCGGTATTTCTATGACTAGAGCTGCCCATTTCCACGCGTCGGTGTTTTTCTTTAGTAAAATAATGTGTCTAGTTTTTATCAATTTCTATTCTCTTTTTTGTGGTAATTTTTGGAAACTCCGTTTGATAATTTATTATATGTTAATATTAGCTTCTTTGTTCAATGTTCACTATTTTAATTCTACATCTATATTTCTATAGAAATTTTTTCACCTATTTATCAAAATTAAAACACATTCATCAACCGAATCGCTTTTTTTTAAATAGCTCCTGCAAATTCATGAGTCTTTCATTATCCCATTTTGCTCTTCTAGTTTTTTCTATTGTGGTTTTGAAAATGTATTATTCACTTTTGACTTTTAATAGGATGGACGAAGATTCAACTGCAGCAATCACATCTGATCTCTCAGACTTTTCCACATCATTAGTTTCTCCAGGCGGTGCCGATGAAGATGACGAAAATGAATCCAGTATAGATGGATTATTGATGAACCATGATGTGCTTACAGCATCATTTACGGTACTGGTATATTTTCTAACCAAATTAGATTTAAAATTTATCCTTCTGTTTACTTTAGTTCTGATACGCTCTTTTAGTCGTTATCGTTACCAACTCCTACTCCTAGTGGTGGAAGCGAGGCTACGAAACGAATTGCATTTCTCTTTGACTCATCGTTGACTGCTTTTCTCATGATGGGAAACTTATCAGTCGTAAGTTTTTTTTTCTTTTGAACAATAAATGAAAAAAAAAAAAAGATAAATGCAAATTTTTATGGAAATCAATGTAATGAATGCTTAGCATAAGCTTGCGAATTCTATCATGAATTTGAGTGTTGCGATGATATTCAAAGTTCTGCTAATTATTTCTCATTACTTGGAGTTTTCTTTTTCAATGCTTTCTCTTTATAGAGTCTAAAAAATCATGCGGTAACATTATTTGAAGTGGGAAAATTGAGTGATGAGTCATTGGATAGTTTCGTGGAAGAGTTGCAAAATGTAAGTTGTTGTCTTTATCAATTTAAATTTGTTCAATATTTAAAGGTAAAATGGCAGTTATTTTCTCATAATCATAATAAGACATATGATTATTGAATGACTCGAAGTATAATATGCCATTTGTAGTGACATTGTTGATTCAGGTGAAGCTGTTTATGGAAGGTGAAGCACAAAGATATTCAGAACATGCTCAAACGTTGTTATTAACGATTCTTGCACTGCGAAATAATTCTGAATTGGATTTAATTAGGGGTGAAAGTTTATTATCGCTAGATCACTCTACACGTCTGCGCCTTATCAACAAAACATACAGGTTAGAGTCATTTACGCAAGATAACTAAATATAACTTGAGAGAAGTTTTTTCAAGTATGTTTAATCACCATCTTTGGAAAACAGATTCATGGTTAGTAAATCAGTTTTTCTCATTTGTTTAAACATACACTTGAAACTGAAGTTAAGATGTTTGGTTTCAATGGCTCCGTTAAGTGGGGAAGCATGTCCATTATCTGTGCCGTCTATTCCTCACTTTGGAACTGTCATTCCAGAAGTATGTTGATTTTTATTTTTATTTTTAATAAAAGGACTGAATTGATTATAATTCGGAGAGCATTTGTGAGTAGCTTATTAGAAAGTTTTCCAGGATAAAGAAAATTCATATATATATTCTATGCCACCAGAAGCGCTTCATAACAGCTGTTGCAGGTGGTTTCATCATGGTTTCGGTTGTTTCTGTATTATACCTTGGGTGATGGACCAGTTTCATTGTATATCCCCAAGGGCTCACGTGTGCCAGTCATTCCTTGTGCTCTACGACGATGCAAGCATTTACTGATCACGACTGCTTCGCACGAACCTATTATCGTTCCAGCTGATAACTGTTTAATTCAGTTGAATGACATACTTCAAATGCATGCAGTATTTGTGCAAGTACACTTTTATGCTAATATTATTTTCATTAAAGAAATTAAAAGATGTCGATTTTTAGCTTATTTTAAGGTCACTTTGTTTTATGTGGTATGTCTGTTTTTTCTAGGTTTCGTCAGTTTTTTGTAATGTAGCTTATCCGGCGTTTTCTTGAGTAATCTTAAAATATCGGAGTTGCACATTCTTTACTTCATTATTCAAAGTGAGCTGTTAGATTCGTCTCTCTTCTTTTAATGACTTGACATAAGTGAAAGAGAAGTAATTTTTCTAGTATATAATTTTAACAATTTTAAAATCTTCATAATTTAAAATTGCTTGAAAAAGCATGCTTTCAGGAATATAGTGCTGTGACTGATGACTCAGAGATTGTAAGTGTCCCATTCCCATTTAGTGAGTCCTGCTTAACAGATGGTAATTTTTCATATTCTTCATTATCAAATTTGAGTGCTGAAAAAATTTTACAAAAAAAGTAAGAAGCTACCCAAAATATCTATCATGTCTATTTTGTTGTTTACTTAACCTAAAGGTTCTATTTCATATTAGTTATTTTTAATCTTTTTAAATTTTCTATAGGTCACTTTTCATTGCATCCTTCGGTGCTGAAACTTCGAGAAAAGTTGGGACTAAATTCACTTTGTGGTTATTTGACGTTGTTATGCAAAAAGAAGACTGCTGAATGGGAAGAGCAGTCTGATAAAAATAGAAAAAGTAATAGCACGACAGTCAGCAAAGATCCAAGGTCTCAATTTCCTCTTTGATTTTCATAGAAACTTATTGCTATCAGTGTTCTGCTGTTTGTTTCTGAGTATTATAATAATTTTTCTTTCTTTGCATTGTCAGCGATCGTGGGACTTTTAACAGAGGAACCATAACTGAAAAAATAAGCAGTAAAATTCGAAGTGCGTTATTCGGTTACTATAATTGATAATGCTTCGCAATGGGTATAGCTGTAATACCAAATGACCATATGGCGTCAGATATGAAAAATTGGGTGTTAACAGGTTAGTTTGAAAAATTTATGAAGTCTGAAATCCGTAGGAAAGTTACGAGCATGCGAGTTCATTTGCGACATGACGAAACATATGCGGATTACACATTGCTTGACTGTGTTTTTGGCGTACCGTTATTCGATGAACATCTGAACAGGATCATATGTCAAAGAATTAAAGGCTGCGAACTTCTTGATCCAAAAAAGTATATTTTTTGTTTCTTGTACTCTTTATTCTAAATCTTATTCTTTCAAAGAAACAAATATAGTTTTATGCTATTTTCTTACAAATTCTTCAATTAAAAGATGTCTATTTCATATATTAGTTCAAACGCGGTGGAATTCGCTAATCACGATCTAGTACAATCATTGCGAGAACTGATTAGTAAATATCAAACTTGGGAAGAAGAGGTGAGTTCAAATACCTCGTTATATTTTTTATTATTATTATTAAGAAGAATGGCAAATTTCAAGTTTCTTTTCCCTAAGATCAAATGGTGTTTCAGCCAAAATCTGTTTGGGAAATGTCGCTTTGGTCTCCGCCGACTCAAACACTTCTTTTTCAAAATGGAGAGATAAGCATAGTAGATGATTTGCGAGTTTGGTAAATAGAAATAATATGGTTTGGCTGATTTATCGTGATTAAAAGCATGCAACATGAAAATCAGCTTTTGTAGGGTTTTAATCTGTGTTCAAAGTTTTCGTTTGATTTTGTGGGACTATAAGGCTTTGTATCATAGATAAATAAGTACTAGTATTTACTGTGAGGTTTCTAAAGTCAAATCCTAAAGTAGGGATTTTCTAATGAAGCCTTTTGTTTATTGGTCTTTTCAAATACCTAGAATTGCATTGCGCAGTTTTTTTTTTTAAATAGCTGAACTAATTCAATAAATTTCCAATTCCGCAAATTTTTTCCTATGCTAAAAGTATGCGTTGTTAATAATGTATTATTTGATCATACACAACATCATTTTGAAGGATATTCCATTCATCCATCTTATTTTTTCTACACTTCATTATTTAGGTTTCTCACTAGAATTTTGCTTCTCTCATGTGCCTGTAAATCTGCTTATAGTTGCAAGCAGTGTTGTCTGGTGTTTTCACTATAAGAATGTAATAGTTTTTTTTGCATATGGACAGTTTTCACATATTCTTCATTCTGGTAGTAGAGGTTAGTGCTCTGGGCTTCAGATTTTCCTTTTTCGGTTGATTGAAGTAAAGCGTTTTTGTTGTTTCGCTCTCTCGATGCCTTTGTCCAGAAGAAAATACGATATTTTTCCCAGAGAATTCCCAAATACGATTTCTTTTATCAATTGCTTTTTTTTCACTCCATTGCTTCAATTGTTTTGAAAACTACTTGTTGTTTATTAGTTGTTTATAGTCAGTTTTATTTCATTTCTAAGTTTCTGATTTAATTGATATTATTATTGTTAATTTATTATATTCTCGACTTCTTTAGATTATATTCAGATGTTAATTTTATATCATCGCTGAAAGTAATAGTATTGCAGCTACACTGAACAATTCATGTTTAGAAATTTTATTCAATTGTCATTCTTAGCTAATTGTAATAATTTATCGTCTGGCATCAAGGACTTGCAGCTTCAGAAAATCTACTGAGAGAGGGCTAAAGAGATGTAGGAAATACAGTACTATTTTCGTGCAATGATCAGTGATCTGAGAATGAATGAGTATTGTGGAGTACATCCTTAAACATTTTTATTCATCCTTGATCTTTTTAATTACACTTATTCTTTGATTTGTCAGTAATATTTTTTTCCTTCATATTCTTTCATGATTTTGACTTTTACTAAATCGATTTTGCTTGTAACTTCTGTTTTGTAATTTTACGTTTTTTTCCATATATTTCTACTTAAGCATTGTCCACTGCAATCCTGACATAATCCGGATTTGTTGTACCCTTTCACTGAACTTCATTATTGACGCGGAAAAGTGATTTCTTCTATAAAATTAGAGAAAGATTCACGCTTTTTTGGATTCATCCAGCAAAACCAAATTTTATCCAAAATCGATCAAACATTCCTGTTACTTTTTTGTCGAGACGAGTTTTTTTAAATCATTTTAATTATTGCGATCATTTCTATGTCTACTGTTATTACCATTAATAACTGATATATATTTCTGCTTCAATCAATTGTAATATTATATGAAATAGAAATGAGCAAGCAATGTAGTTCAAAATAAGAGACGATTTTAAAAAATTCATCTCAACAAGAAAATATTGACACAATTTTTGATTGATTCTAACTTTATTAGATGTTATATATTAGAAACCAAAGAAGTATGGGTCTGTAAAATTATTGCTGCTGCCACTATTATAATTACTGCTATTATCGTTATCATTTGCGCTGTTATCTTTGTTGCTATTGTTGGAATTTTATTTTCATTCCAAGTTTTAAAACTTTCCATTATATTTTTACCAACTATGGCCAAAACTTATTCAGCAACTGTACAACTGGATATGAAATTTAAGTAGAAATATCCTGTCACTCCTTTTCCTAGTTATAATTTGTAGATTTAGATTTGTTGCAATGTTTCGAAGTCATCTGAAACCTTTGTTAATATTCTGTCTTACCAGCTTATATGTTGTTCTTCACTTGGGTTCGTATAAGGTTGTGTGCTTCATTTTTTTTCATATGCCTTTCATTTTCATTGTAATTTGTTGTATAGTACTTCGGTTTTTATCTTTATTCCCCAGAAATATATCTAAACCAAAAATGCTTCCAAAAATCAATAAAAAAGGACCAGTATTAGATTTTCTAGGATATACTTTTTTCGACTTTTCGATTCGACCTATTTTAACTCAATCTGACATGTTGTAAAAGATAACTGGACAACTTTACGTGGGAAATGTCCACCTATCCTACTTCTCTATTAGCGTTTTTACACTGCTTTCTCATATTCCACTTTATACAACAAGTCTATATGATCGTTAGCAATCGCGGAATATCGTGGACATAAGAGTAGTCGATAATAGCATATGAAATTATGAGAATATTGTATTCATTTTATAATTGAATATCGAACTTAGAATCTTCAGATGCAAACGAATTTTTTACATCAGAAATTATAGAGATATTAAACAATGGCATATTGATTGACATTGTTCATAGACAGATAAAAGAAGAAACAGGATTGACAATATGTTTTTTTGCTTAATGCTTTTCTTTGGCGTCTTAGGTTTGGTTCAAATCAATCTTTTATCTCTTTTCCGACCAATGAAATGTGTGCTTGAAAAAAGATGCATGATGGTGAAAATAATAGCAGATGCTATATGTAATGGATTTGTTAGCAAATTCTTAGAGGCTTGTTAAAAAAGGATACTTTATAAAATTTGCTTTCTTTTATTTTATTGAGTGAGATTTGTTAAACGTTATTGGTTATTTCATTGACAACCTCTTTCTTTTTGAAATCGATTAGATGTATCTAATGCCAAAAATAGAAAAAAAAAATTATTTGAATTTTCCTCCAAACTACTGCCTACTGATTAGTGCAAATAAATTTTTTATAAAAGCATTGATAATATACGAATTATATCATCGTAAAATTATCAGCACGAATGATTAGGTGCTTTTGAAAATTTTATATTTTATTTAGGTTTTTTTTTTTTTAAAAGGAATTTTAGAATAAAATACATATACAAATGCAATAAAGTAATATCTCCCTACTTTATAATGCTAAAAGTTAGTACCGCTAAATACATTACAAGAATCGCTCTTCATTTTTAACCTTTTAAAAAGTTAAGGGTGAAGATTGATATTTATTATTGCTAGAAATGGTTGAAAACATCTATCTTTCTATTGTAAATGGGCCAGAATATGAATACTGTTGTATTGAACTGATTTCAAAGCTGTCGTAATGATAACTTAAGACTGAGACTGTTTGATAATCTCTGCATATCACTGTATCATCATAGCTATTGCAGAATCGCCAAAATGGTTTAATATAGAACATAACAGCATCTGATACTGCTTGATTCAGTTTCATTCGTCCACCATTCCAGAATGAAAAGATTTACTTTACCTCTAACAATGTCTCATTCCTTATCCAGGTCATGTTTTCCACTTTCTCCCAAGTAATTTAATGATAGCACAAATTTGCATTTTCGTCAACCGTTTTCCAATCTCTGTTCTATTGAGGAAATGTAATTTATAGTTGATGTCTCTGAAGACGTTTACGTGAGCTCGAATCCTATCGTATGTTCTCAATTACGCTTCATCGTACGTTTCGAGTTGTACTGCATTGCGCTCTTTGTGTTGTGCTAAAATGTGCAATTGTTTTTGAATATATATATATGTTATTCTCGCAGCGACAAAACTTAAATCTATACAAAGTATTTTGGCGAAAAAAGAAACCAAAAATCTGATAATAAATAACTTGAAATACGTCTAATTTCTACACGAAGCACGTGCACCTATAACTGAA